>MU263280.1:12500-46074 GCA_020310875.1 Ceratopteris richardii
TATCTGATATATCATGGCACAAGTGAGCTAAATGCCGCCGCAAGTTTGGTTTCTAAATCTCTGCCAGTCAACAGCTGAGAACTGGACATGTACATTTAACACTTGGCTTCTATGGGCTTGCATTCTAACCTGAATCATCTTGACACTAGATAATATTGATTCATAATCTATCTTCAGAATCTTGTTTATGTGCAGAATGCTATCATGCAGAATTCGTGCATTGTTTTTGAGATATTGTAATTGTGTTTTGTTTGCAATGTTCTTTTCAAAAGTTCAAACATTTTCAGATTAAGCACTTAATTAATCTGCTGATAATCATGTTTGATGCTTTTGGATTGAATTACCATCCACACCCCATACTCAGAAGTGGATGAGTGAAATGTATTATTTTTCTCTAGTGAGGTGAAAAGTAGATGGAGCTCTTAGAGCAGTTAATTGCATACAATTATTGTTGCGCTCATTGTGTATATGATAAATAACAATAAAATCATCTGGTTGTTCATTGCATACACTTAGAGAAACTGGTGGTGAGTGATTGATGCCCTGAAATGCAAATTGATTCTGCTGAGTTTTGTTTATGTTCAAATAAGCAAACTGCTTGTCCTTAAAAGAAGCCATTTTGTGTAGAGGCCAAGTATGGATAGTAATTTGAGCAAGCTGTGAATATGAATTTCTAAGGATGAAATACAACTGTTACAAAATTCTAGTGAGATATGAAAGATGTTGAGAGGGATTGTACCATAGATGTTGATATTCATATTGAGTGCTCAATGGTTATGTGTTTGGTTGATTATGGCTTTTAATTCACGAACTGGGGTAGTACATATGAGATGGTACACTCCAGACAAAACATAAGATCGTTTGAAAGGTGTATATAATGAAGGGATGTCATTCATCAATAGGCTTAGTTTTTTATGCATGCGTTCCTCGCAGGAATCAATGATTGTATGTCAAGGTTGGTCCCATCAATTCCTCCTCTCCCTTCACACACACACACACACCTGCTTTCCTCTTCCTCTGGAGGAGTAAAGCAATTTGAAAACCTTAACTGTAATTCATGGCACATAATATGTGGGGAAAGGAATAATGCTGAGGTTGTGGAGGAGTGTCTCAGCCGAAGAGAAGTCTAAGGTAGGCAGTGTGCTACAATCCTGGAATATCTTCAGTTTTGACCATGGTGCTTCATTTACATCATATTGCACTAGAAATTGAACAGACTTATGTTGCTGCAGAGAGAATAGCAAAATCAGCACGCTAACTGCAAGAATGATTGTAAGGCTATCCTCACTGAGCTATATGGTTTGTGGATACAATGCTTATCTTTACAGTTGAGCAGGAGATTTATACACATGCGCCAATCATATACATGCTCAAGAAAACCAGCTTTAGAAACATATACATGCATATGCAATGACCATGCACATGCTCAGGTAATTATTGAAACACAAATGCATGTATGAATGTAGGTACGCATGCACACATGCACGGACTCGTGCATGCATGCATGCATGTATATGTATGTAGTATGTTTGCACACATGTATATATGCACATATGCATGCATTTATGTATGTATGTGCATCGATATATATATATATATATATATATACATGCACACATGCACTTAGCATGTGTGTATATGTATGTTTGTGTAGGAAAAGACAAGGTCTATTATTTGCACTACATATGTATGTACGTACGTGTATGTTCAAAGCCTTTCATGAAGGAGAATGATAGGGTTGCTAATTTAAATGATTTTGATGCATTAGTTCGTAATTCAAGGAAAGAAATCCATATGGATGATGAAATGAAGTTTTCCCTTTTGTTATCTACACTATTGACATCTTGAGATACTTTATGAATATTCTATAAGAAGATAGTGATGATGCATATGATTTGTGATTTTTAGTATCGAAAAAAATGACGGTTAGCGTGAAAAGAGTAGAAGCTAGCAATTTAAGAAAATCATTGAATGTTTTCATTGTTACAATAAATGGCATTACAAGAATGTTTATCATGCACTTAATAATGCTCAAAGAAATGGCTAAGCTGATGGGAATGTTGACTTGCAACTTTTTTTCATAAGTGCAATCTTCAATGTTGATGTTTTGATATTGAATGGTATTCCACACATTATGGTGATGATGATTGCTTCTCATTCAAATGCACGGTTCTTGGATTCCAACACTTTTTTCCATGTGATGCCACATGGGGAAAATAACACTAAAGTGGAAGTGTATTGATTGTTAGGTTCATCAACCTTCTTTTAATTTGATGCCAATGGACCAACTAGATGACATTGGATATAAGGTGCTTTATGTACTCAAATGATAAAAGAGAATGGTTGTTGCCATAGGAAACAAGTTTGGATCATCATATAATATTCTTGTGTACAAAAAATAACACATTTTTAGATTTACAAAGTAGCCCATGGCTACCAACACAATTCCTAATATATCTCGTAATGGGATGGAATCACTTTCTTGTTTTGACTATTATTAGTGCCCAAATTAATCCAATTTAAGAATGATGCTTTTCATACTTCTATGAAATGGATTAAGTAGCGTTAATTTTAAGGTTCTATGCCTACATAATCATGGAGTACACCTCTTATGAGTTCAACCATTTAGCTAGGAATTCTGAGAGATTATATAACTCCATACGCTCATGCATATAGTGAATTAGCTAGAATGATGAATATAACTATTTAAGATAAATTAGTTTCTATGTTACACTATGCAATATTACTGAAGGATTTCGGGTAGAATTGACATTAAGAGCTACTCATGTGATTAAATTATTACCTAATACTATCAAAGGTTTTAAAGTCTGAGTACTTTATGAAGAAAAAGTTCATGCTTCAAATCATCCTACAATAAAGTTGGACTATAAATCTAGAAAACCTATCTTACTTCAATGTAGAACAAGTGATTACTTTGAAAATTGCCAATATGATCCTAAAACATAATAAATTATAAGAACTAGTGATATTTTTTTCCAAGGAAATGGAGATGAATATACGGATCATGGAGGTTGAAGTAAGAAAAGTGGTATTTTAAGAAATTATTTTAACATGCAAATTAGTGTTACACCTAGATATGTTCAACATAGTTTAATTAAAATATAGCCTACTTTTTTATCAATAGCCTTTAAGATGATTTTTACATTTAAGTCATTAACTTGGTAGATTCCTTCTAGGTTCTGATTCTATACATTGAAAGATATTGGAGAGCCTTTTTGATACAATTAGGTTTTGTAGGTAGATGATTATGTCATGTGGGATCATGCATGAAAAAGGAATGGGATAACTTTCATAAGTATAATATCATGAATTGATCTCTTTGTCAATGGAAATTTAAAATTTACCTTCAAAATGTGCTTACAAGTTGCTTTTAACAAGTGATAATGTGTCTCCAAAATATAAAGTATTTAAAGTTGCAAAGGAATTCAAGCAACAACAAATAATTAATTTTGAGTCTTCTCCCTATTGGTCATGATGGCTATATTACACATGCTTCTTAGATTATTTGGAAAAGAGGACTTAGAAATGATCCAAATGCATCTGAAGATCTCTTTCCTACATTCGATCTTACAAATCACTTTTATATGGTGCAATTAGAAGGTTACATACTTCTTGGCCTAGAGAGCCTAGCATACGAGCTTAAAAAAAGTTTTTATGAGCTTAAATCTCCCTAGAAAATGCTACCAAAATATTATTCTTATGATGATTCTAAAATTTCTATTCTAGAAGCAACAAGGGGCCACTTCCTCTTAACTCAATGATTCTTAGATGGTGTATTGATATGCTTGATACTCTATGTTGATGGGATGTTGATTGCTAAATCTATGATGATGGTATGTTAATTGACAAAAAGACTTCAAAGGACTTGTCACTATTGAAGGAAATGTTGAGTAAGAAAACTCTACATGATAGATTTGGGAAAAAATGAAACAAAACAAACACTATTACTTATGATAGGAGTAATAAAGGCATATATTTGCCTCCAAATGAGTACATCTGAAATGTAATTCAAATTTTGATTATGCATGGTTGAAAAGAATTGAATACACCATCAAGGAAAAATGTAAGTTTGAGCATAGGTGATTGATCATAGATAATCACATGTATGCTATTGTGGTAACAAGACACTATTTGGGAGGGACTTGTGAGAAAATATATGTACTATCCCTATTAAAATTATTCTAGAACTAGTTTTATGCTATTAAAATCTCTATATGGAACTAAGGGAAAGTATATATGATAGGATAAATGATGCACCCATTTTTTAATACATGGATTCGAATTATGTTTTTGTTTGACCACAAAAACTAATTTCACTTCATACGTGCCATTTCTGCCTAGATTTAGAAATTGTCAGTTTGTATCATATTTGCACATTGTAATTTGACATTGGAATATAGATAGTGTAGGTGAGCATCCTAACTTACCGTACACTTTGAAAATCTTGTCTCTCTCTCTATATCTCCCACTCATCACAGAACCTAATGCATGAGAAATAGCTTCACTCATATGCAAAAGATGGTGATGCAATCATCACTGTTTTTCAGTACATCTGATTCAAAGAAAGGAGTATGCCATTACTGTAAGAAAACCAGGTCATTACATAGCAAAATGCAAAACAAGGATTTTTACTGAGAAGAATAAAGCATCAAGTAATAGTTCTGAAGATGATCCAAAACCTAAGTCTTCAAAGGTAGATCTATATGCATGTGTTGTTGGAGGAGATGGTGGACACCTTCTAGAGATGAGATGATGCTGCAAATTCTTGCTTCACACCAGCCAAAACAGAGTTGAGGAGTGTCAAGTAGACCTCTTGAGCTTTCTAAGAAGCACAAATAATCACCCAAGTACTTTGGAATATGATCCTCAAATCATTGGATCAAAACAGATGAGTAGGAGTTTCAACTATGAACCGAAACTTGTTATTTTGGTCATTATACCTGCTCAAAGAAATGAACAGTACTCCTTGTCTGGTAATAATTGATTAAAGTAATTTTGAGCATATCTAATTAACTTGGATAGCTAACTTTTGCAAGTATTTTACTTGAAATGATGGACCATACTCAGAGAATGATGCTTAGAAAGTTAGAGATGTATCTCGACATTTTTTGGGCACTAACAATATGCAAACTAGTGAGCAATGTTTTGCTCATAACTCGAGATTGGGTAAAGAAATAAATATGAAACTTTTAGCAAGAAAATAGACAAATATTGAATCTATAACAACTTAAAGCATTGAAAATGATCAAGTATACACTGAGAAATAGATCAGAGAAATACATTGTTCTGAGTGATACATGACAGAGTAGAAGAGTTGAGACATGAGAGAACTATATGTATTAATGTACATATATTACATTCACATTGGCAATTAATGATTGCATAATGTGAGGGCAACGATAGAGCTATGGTGTGAGCTCAATATCAACTTAAAATCCCTTTGAATATTTCTTCAAATTGGGCTGCACATACACAACTTTTGAAGTCCTCTTTTATAGCTAAAGTTGGAGCTCTTTTTGAATTTGAAAATCAAACTTCTACCAAAAGGTATCTCTAGATTTTAGGATCTCAATCTCCATCTAACTCACCAATAATTCGTGAAAAGATCCTAAGTATTCGTGATTGAAGTTATTCCTTCTATGTACTTTTAGAAGAAGTAAAAAATCTATCTTTTACAAGAGATCATTCATGTGCTAATGCATGAATGCACATAGCAGCCTTAGGATAAATGATCAAGCATTTAGGCTTGGATTAATTGCACCAACAACTCCTCGTCAAGCCTAATATTCTTGG
The DNA here is from genome assembly GCA_020310875.1 of Ceratopteris richardii. Classification (NCBI taxonomy): domain Eukaryota; kingdom Viridiplantae; phylum Streptophyta; class Polypodiopsida; order Polypodiales; family Pteridaceae; genus Ceratopteris; species Ceratopteris richardii. Next base: position 18,315 of record MU263280.1, read on the forward strand.
GCTTCAATTCTTTTTAATCTCCTGCAATCCAATCATCATCTTGAACCTATTCAATTTAGTTCCATCCAAAGATTTGGTTAGCATATCTCCACATTGCAAGTTGGTTGATACATAGGACAATTGTATATCCTTGCTAAGTAGCTTCTCTCTCACATAATGATAATGCACTTCAATGTGCTTAGTCCTTGCATGATATACAAGATCTTTAGCCAAATGAAGTGAGCTAGTGTTATCTCCAAAGATCATTGGAGTATGTATGTAGCCCCAAATCTGAGTAGAATAGTTTAAACCACATTGCTTCTTGTGGTGTATTCAACTCGAGTTGATGACAATGCCACAGTTGGTTGTTTCTTTGATGACCATGAAAGCAACTTTGATCCTGCAAAAGATAAGTAGTTAGAGGTGCTCCTTCTATCATCTTTTGAGCCAACCCAATTTGCATCAGAGTATAGCTTGATATCCAAGTCACATGTGAATGGATAAAATAGCCCTTCATTGATGGTACCCTTCAAGTACTTTAAGATCCTTTTGGCAACTTCCATGTGAGGTTTTCTTGGTGTATGCATGAATTGAATCAATGTGCTTACTCCATAGCATAGGTCCACTCTTGTTAGGGTTGCATAATTGAGACTCCCAACAAGAATTTGATAACCTGTAATGTCTTCAAGTAGCTCTCCTTCATGAGTATTGAGTTTGTGCTTCAATTCCATGGGTGTACCTGCAATTTTTGAATTTTTCATCTTGAACTTAACTAGCATATCATGGATATACTTCCTCTGAGTAATGAAAACACTAGAATCTGTATAAACAATCTCTAAACCAAGAAAATATGTAAGCAATCCAAGATCATTGATCTTGAACTCTTCCTTCATTTGAGTTTTGATCTTCTTGATGCCACTGACATCATTCCCTATAATAATGATATCATCCATATAAACACATAGAAGGCCTATTCAGGAAATTTGGGAATTATTCAAGTCCCATTTATATTACTTATTATGTTAATTTCTCACGTTTGAGCCCAGCCTTGATACCCCATTTATAATAAAATTATCCTTAATGTTAAAGTGTCAGTTTAATATACTCCAATCAAGAGATAATAACATGTTGTGGTGTGTGAATGAGTCAAAAACTAAAACATTAGGACACAAAGAATTGTCTCAAAATCCTGTGTAATTCCCATTTTTCTTGAATAGGCCTTATAGGTAAATAACTTCTGAATTACTCTTCTTAATGAACAATGAAGAATCTACCTTGCTTGCAATAAAACCTTGGTCCTGCAAGTATGTGACAAGCCTATGGTTCCAAGCTCTAGGAGCTTTCTTTAAACCATACAATGCTTTCCTTAATTTACCTACATAATCACGTTTGTGTTTGTCTTCATAACCTGGTGTTTGAGCCATGTAGACCTCTTCAGAGATCCATCCATTAAGGAATGCATTTTTAACATATAATTGGTAGCTATTCCAATCCTTTGAAGCAACAATACTTACTAAAACTCTGATAGTTGACATCTTTGCTACAGGTGAGAAGGTCTCCTCATAATCCACTCCATGGGTTTGAGAAAGCCCCTTTGTTACCAGCCCTGCTTTATACCTGTTGATTGTCCCATTTGAATTCTTTTTTACTTTGTGAATCCACCTGGATCCTATTACCTTGATGAATGGTTTTTTTGGGAACCAAATCCCATGTACTATTCTCTTGAAGTGCTTCAATTTCTTCCTGCCTAGCTTTTCTCCATTCTTCTTTCTTGTTGGCTTCTTCAAAGGAAGAAGATTCCTCTGGCATAGAATCTTTAGCCATGTATATAGAATGCTTGGTGACTAGTGATGTGTCATAGCCATATCGTATAAGTTTCTTGCTCTCCCTTTGAGATCTCTGAGTGCTTGTGATTGGATGACTTTGGAATGTCTTCCAATTGTTTAAACTTTGTCTTGCCCCTGGACTTCCAAGCTTTGAAATCAATTTGTTCTTCATCTTTTGAGTTGACATCCTCTAACATATGTGGTTCTTCTTGATTTAGATTTGGAAAATCATTTTCCAAATCATAAGGTAGCTTTATTTTCCTGCAATCATCTTCAAACCAGGAGTTATTTTCATCAAATACCACATCCCTACTAACTGTAAATCCTTTGTTAGTGGGATTATATATTCTATATCCTTTCTAATTTGTTCATAGCCAATGAATATTCATCTTTTAGGTTTTGGATCAAGCTTTTTCCTAATCTGTGAGGGTATATGTGCATAAGCAATGCACCCAAAGATGATACAATGATATAAAGAAGGTCCCCTACCATTCCATGCCTCATAAGGTGTCATTCCATCAAGAGACTTGGATGGAATCATAGTGATTAGGTAAGTGGCTATGGAAAGAGCCTCTACCTATAAGTAATTAGGAAGTTTTTTCTCATTCAACATTGATCTTGCAACCTCTACTATTAGTCTATTTCTTCTCTTCGCCACTCCATTTTGTTCAGGAGTGTATCTTGTTGTAATGTCTCTCTTGAACGTGAGATTGATGGCTCTCTGCTAGGATCCCTTGAACGTGAGATTGATGGCTCTCTGCTAGGATCCCACACATCTATGTTCGGTTGCCTATGTGATTTGAAAAATTGGCATGCTTCACACTTGTAAATCATGTGTTGCTTGGGCACATTTGGAATGCCAAGCACACTCTGATCCCTGCATATTTGCTTTAATGTCCTTTCACCTATATGACCTAGTCTCTTATGCCATATCTCCAATTCAGATAGGGTTTGATGTTTGTAATTGAAGAGAGCAATAGTCCTTGTATCTTCAATTTCAAATGTAAAAATTCTACCAAATTTCTCACCTTTTGCAATCGTCTTGAAACCTTGCTGAGGGTCCTCCACATATGCTCCATGCCTTGTGAATCTAACGTGTAAGCCCTTCTCAACAATCTGTCCAACACTGATTAGGTCTTTTATTATTATTATTGGCACATACAATATCCTACTTAGAAGATTCATGTTACCATCAAATGCTTTAACCTTTCCAATCTTCTTTATAGAGTGCCTAGTATCATCACTTGTCTAGACTTCATGCTTTCCTTTGGGTTCTTCAAGATCAGACAACAATGCGACATTGCCTGCTACATGATTGGAGCAACCAAAATCAATATAGAATAGGTACTCATCATCTTTACCTTGCTTGGTTGTCATATTCATGAGTAGTCAGGAATCCTCTTGATCATCTGTATAGTTCTTGTAGTCTCTTCTTCCTCTGGAGCCTCCTTGATAGTTGTTGTTGTAGCCTTCACTGTAATTGTGATGGCAGTTGTTTCCTCCATTATTGAACCTACCTCTTGATTGTCCATAGCCTCCTCTATGGAAGCCTCTTCCTCTCTGATTCTTTGTGTTCCTGAAGCATTCATCTGTGATATGATTGGTCAAGCCATAAATGTTGCAAGGCGAAGAGTTGTATGGTCTCCCCTTGCCTTGTTTTGCTCCTCTGCCCCTTCCTCTAGTACCTTTTCCTCTACCTGTGAAATTCACTTGAGAGGTACTTGCCTCTTCTTCATTCCTCTTACCTTTGCCTTTATCTTTACTCTTATTTTTATCTGTGTCAAGGGTAGAAGATTGATTACCTCTAGAATTATCTCCATTCTTGTTGAGCTTTGTCTCATGTGTGAAGAGTTGCCCCATCAATATATTGAGGTCAGGTATCTGCATGTCCATATATAGGTCCATTGCTGTGGTAAAGGACTCCCATTTGTCATCAGCCTTGATGCCGTTTATGATTTGCCTTCCTATCTTCTCCTCTTCTATTTCTTCTCCAATACTCCCAAGTTGATCAGCTACATCCTTCATCTTGGTCACATAGTCAGCTACACTTTGCTTTGGTTGCTTCTTCAAGGTTGTGAATTCCATCAAAGCTGGTTCTTCCTAGCCCTTGTATTTGATGAGAAGTATGAAGATAGTACTTCCCAAGTCTCTTGGGAATTCTTGCAATTTGCTAAAGGACTCCCATTTGTCATCAGCCTTGATGCCGTTTATGATTTGCCTTCCTATCTTCTCCTCTTCTATTTCTTCTCCAATACTCCCAAGTTGATCAGCTACATCCTTCATCTTGGTCACATAGTCAGCTACACTTTGCTTTGGTTGCTTCTTCAAGGTTGTGAATTCCATCAAAGCTGGTTCTTCCTAGCCCTTGTATTTGATGAGAAGTATGAAGATAGTACTTCCCAAGTCTCTTGGGAATTCTTGAAATAAATATGAAACTTTGTAGGAAGAAAAATAGATAGTGTAATGAATCGATACCAACTTAAATGATTGAAAATGATCAAGTATACACTGAGAAATAAATAAGAGAAATACACGGTTCTGAGTGATACATGACAGAGTAGAAGAGTTGAGATATGAGAGAAATATATGAATTAATGCACATAGATTACATTGACATTGGAAATGAATGATTGCACAATGTGAGGGAAATGATAGAGCTATGGTGTGAGGTAAATATCAAATTAAAATCACTTTGAATATCTCTTCAAATCGGGCTGCACATATGCAACTTTTGAAGTTCTCTTTTATAGCTAATGTTGGAGCTCTTTTTGAATTTGAAATTTGAACTTCTACCAAAAGGTATCTCTAGATTTTAGGATCTCAATCTCCATCTACCTCACCAATAATTCGTGAAAAGATTCTCCTAAATATTCGTGATTGAAGTTATTCCTTTTATCTACTTTTACAAGAAGTAAAAAATCTATCTTTTATAAGAGATCATTCATATGCTAATACATGAATGCACATAGAAGCCTTAGGATACATGATCAAGCATTTAGGCTTTGAGTAATTGCACCAACATGTGTTACTATTGAAGAAATAGCTTTTGATAAAGCAGCATTAAATGCAATCTCAACTAGTCCTTGGATTTTTGATTCTAGATCTACTTAGAATATGATAGGTTACTAAAAGGTATTTTCTTCCCTTTATAACTCTTCAAGGCAAAGAGTGACCATTGAAGATGGTCATGATTTGGATGTAGCAGGTCTTGGAGAAGTAAACCTTAAGTCTAGAGCAAGTGGAAATTTCACAATTTCCAATGTTCTTTATGTTCCAGACATGAATAAGAATTTGCTTTCTATCTCTACTTTCTTGGGAGATGGTTATAAATTTGTTTTTAAGAAAGATTCGTGTCAGATCCTCTCACTTGATGAGGAGCATTGTCTACTTCAAGGTGAAAACAGAAGTGGCATGTTTGTGTTATCCAAAATTAGTCATGCTAATGTTGCTAGGTCTGCTACACCTAAGGAGAACATGAAGTTATGGCATGTTAGATTTGGTCATATCAACTACATAGCTCTCAAGCATATCAAAGATCAAGGTATGGTGGAAAGTCTTCCTACTTTTGCTTTACTAGATGATGCAGAGTCATGTGAAGGATGTCTTGAAGGAAAGCTCCACAAACCTCCTTTCAAGAAGCATGGATGCATCACAACCACAAGGAAGTTACAGATCATACACTCATATGTGAATGGTTCAATGAGAACAAATTCTATTCAAGGTTTGAGGTACTTTGTTACTTTCATGGATGATTTCTTAAGATATTTGTGGATTTACGATCTTAAAGGGAACTCATAGGTTTTTCATACTTTCAAGAAGTTCTTAGCTATGGTTGAAAATGAAACTCAATCAAAGATCTAGATTTTCATAAGTGATAGAGGAGGAAAGTACATGTCTAAAGATTTTAAGTCTTTTCTTGAAGACAAAGATATCTCTCATCAACTCACTATTGCTTACACTCGAAAACAGAATGGTGTTATAGAGAGAAAGAATGGGATACTTACTGAGATGATGCATAGTAAGATGTCATCCAAAAATCTTTCTCTGAAGTTTTGGTTTGATGCAATATATGCAGCTAATCACATTCTCAATAGGTCTTCCACAAAAGATTTGAAGGTCATTGCACCTTATGAAGCTTATTATGGGAAGAAACCCAATGTGAGTTACTTCAAAGTATTTGGTTCCCCATCTTATGTTCTTCACATTGAGAAGAAGGATTATGGTAAGCTTGATGAAGAAGCCATTAAAGCCATCTTTATTGGTTATGCAATTGAAAGCAAATGATACAGATTCTATGTTCTAGATACAGTTGATATCCTACTCTCACACAATGCATATATTGCAAAAAATCAAGTTCATGATAAGGAAGAGATTCGAGAATTCGTAAAAGTAGATGGCAATGCATTTTCTAGAAGGAATTCGGATTCTTATATTCAACCATACAAGGGGAGTGATGAACCTTCTCAAAACCTAACAGGTGCACTTGATAAAGGTGAAGAGAGAGTCACATTACCTACATTAGTACCTAGTCTATCATCAGTACGTCTTGATGTTCCAACTTATGAAGTTAAACATTCCAGAGTTCTAGAAAAAAGAGATACTCAAGGACCAAAAAGGATTCCACCACTTTTCAAGGATACGCCAAAGTGGTTTTATGAAAACTGGAATGACAATGGTATAATGGAATACAATGGAAGAACTAGAAGTCAAAAAGGGACACAACAAGTATACCAGATAAATTTTGCAGAGCATTTTGAGATTGATAATATTTTAGCTCTTACTTCAATTGAGAATGAACCAGCTAGTGTTCAAGATGCACTACATAGTCTTGTATGGAAGAAAGCTGTGCAAGAAGGTATTGATTCTATTCAAAATCAAACATGGAAGCTTTGTGAGTTACGAAAAGGTAAGAAAGCTATTGGTGTTAAGTTGATCTTCAAAATCAAAAGAAAAGCAGATGGTACCATAGATAGATATAAAGCAAGATTAGTTGCCAAAGGTTATGCAAAGAAAAGGTATTGACTATGATGAGACTTTTGCTCCTACATCTAGAATGACAGTAGTTAGGACAATACTTTCTTAACTACATTCTTTGGTTGGAAAGTATACCAATTAGATATCAAAATTGCATTTCTAATGGCAATCTTCATGAAGATGTTTATGTTCAGCAGCTAGAAGGTTTTGAAGAGACAAGTAAAGAGCATTTAGTGTGCAAGATTATTAAAGCTTCGTATGGACTAAAGCATGCACCAAGAGCGTGGTATGAGAAGATACATTACTAACTTCTATCTATTAGTTTTGAAAACTCAGATGATGTCCTACTCTTTATGTTAAAGCTGAGAAAGATGTTTTGATTATTTTTATCATATATGTTGATGATATGATTTGAAAGGTCCCAAAGATTCATACCTTCAGTATTTTAAAGCACAACTTAAGCATATATTTGATGTATATGGCTTAGGTATTTTGCATTATTATCTTGTGATTGAATCCATATATAGAGATGAGTATATCTACATAAGACAACATAAATACATTGAGAAATTATTGGAAATGTTTGAGATGATAGATTCCAAGCCTATGCAGATACCTATGGATATCAATGTGTCATTATAGTCGAAAGCATATTAAAAAAGATTTGATGCTACATTATATAGTCAAGCAATTGGTTTTTGAGCTATCTATGTAATACACATTCAGACATTTGGTTTGCAGTTTCTCAAGTATCCATGTTCATGCATAGTTAGCTCAAAATTCAGTGCAAATCAATTAAGAGATATATTTGTAGACATCAAGAAGTTTTGTAGGTTATTAAACCTTGTACCATTATGACATTGAAGGGAAAATTGTTGGAAACAATTTCATATGGTTCAAAACTCATCAACCAACATATGAGGTATATGCTATAGAAGCCTCTACAAGAAAAGGTGACATGCATCTTGGATAAAACAAATGTCTCTCAAAAGACCCATCCAGGTTCAAAAACCATGGTAGGCATTGACACAATAGAGGCAAAATCGAGTGTGGCAATATTTTTTGCGTGTTGTTTTTTCTAAAAACATATCGAGGGCACTGTGGATTGCTAGATCTAATGATAATTATTTTTTGCATACGATTGTAGCTTTTCTAGAAAAGCCCATCATGAGAGCATGAAGATACTACATAAGGATGGCATTACTCATTGTATAATCATCTTCTCAAGGAGCTAAATCACTAGCTCAACACAAGATTGATAAGGATCTTTGGAGGTCCTCTCTTAGAGAAAGTGTTCAACATTTGGAGGAGGTGTGCTCTACTCTTGGAATATCTGGAGGAGTTTGTCTCAACCAACATACTATGAGTAACAAGTCTACATTTTTCTCACTTGTTCATTCACTAGTTTCTGATTTAGGGATAATTAGAATTCGGGTTTGCTGTAAAACAACTCTAAATTATTCATATTCTCCATAGTCTCTCTCCCAATCTCTCTCTCTCTCTCTCACACACACACACACACACAAAGACACTCTTCATGCCTCTTAAGAACACAATTTCTTGTATCTAGTTTCTATTTCTACCTAGATTTAGAAACTGTTAGTTTGTATCATATTCACACATTGTAATTTAACATTCGAATATAGATAGTGTAGCTGAGCATCCTAGCTTAGCATGCACTTTGAAAATCTTGTCTATCTCTCTCTATCTCTCACTCATCATTTTTTTAGTATTAAGGTGTGTATGCTAAGGTTCATGTGTGGGAAGATCCTGTAAACCCATATTTAATATTGTTATTGATGCCCTCCCACTTCCAACATGACTTTCTTAGAACATAAAATAAGAAATCTTGCTTATTTCATTCATGATTTTTTCTCTCAAAAAATATTCAGGTCTCTTCCTCATAGAGCTTATGCATCTCTTGGATATAGATTTTCTAAGATATTGAATTGACAAGAAAATCTCTTTTATGAGGATTTAAGTAAAAATAAAGTTATTTGAAACTCTCCTAAGGGAATTACGTATCTTTTCAGTGCCGCATGAGTTTTGTTAGATAGCATTGGCATAGGAGAATTTTTGGGAGCACTAACACCATTGAAATTAGTTCATAAGTTTGGCTCAAGTTATGGGGTGATAACTACAAGGGAGACTCCATTAAAGAAACTTTTCTAGCTGAAGAATGAAGTCAATAAAGGTGACTTGCATCTACAAAAAGTCTTGCTTAAGGTTTCCAATATCGTTAGATACAAAGAGGAGATCAAGGTAAAGAGGCCTAAGATATACTTCAAAGAGTCGTGGGTAGGCAAAGTAGACAAACTGATTAAATAAGTGTGTGACAAACTGACTAAAGAAGTGTGTAGACTTCTAAAGAGTTACTCCCTACATGATAAACAACAATGGTTTCATATGTTCTTTGAATGAGGATAATTATGCTTTGATTTTCAATCACTTCAATCAACCTCTTGGGACGTATACTCCTGTTTCTTCCCATAGGCACAAGTGCATGGTCACCATCTCAAGTATCAAATCCAAAAAGAAATCCAAATTAAAACTATGCATTTCCTCGACTCTTTCGTGATTGGCTAGGAAATCCTTGAGGCAATTGATTTGTTAAGCCCTCTGCTCAATGGTCTCACTAAAAATTTTTTCAAAACCTTTAAGGATGTGTTGGCGATCCCTCTTTGTTTAATGTGGTGCAAGGATCTTGGCTATGTTGTGTTATCGAGATGCTTGAATGAAGGAGTAATTAAGCTCATCCACAAGAAAAATAGTAATAATAGAAATGAAAAATGGCATTCAATCAGCATGCTTCAAATGTTCTACAAGGTCTTTGCCAAAAAACTTGTGAGCAAAATTATGGGGCATCACATTTTTTGGATCAAATTAAGATTAGAAAGGCTTAGTTATAGGTAGATCCATCCTTGAAGTCATCATTTTTGTTTTGGAGGGAAGGAGTCTTCCCAAAGCACTCTCTTCCTTAAGATATATTTTCAAAAATCTTATGATAGATTGGAATGGGATTTCATCCTTAAATCCCTTAAAGGATGTTGGATTTAGCCATAGATTTTAAACAATGATTTCCATGCTGCTGTAAAACACCTTCACTTGGATAAAATTTAATGAAAAGCTCTCTCCTTCTATGTACTTAAACTACCTATCAGACAAGGATGTCCACTTCTCGTGTCGCTTTTTGCCATCAATGCTAATGGTCTAAGCTCCATGATTGATAATCTAATACAAGTAGGGCATATTTAAGGTCTGTCTCTCTTCCTTGTATCAAGGACCCCTTGGTTCTAACACTCTTCATTGATGAAAAAAATGTTTTTCTGTAGAATGATTTTGCATGTGTCTCTAGCTTCTAGCTCCACCTTGACATTTTTTGGGAAGCCTTTGGTTCTAGAATAAACCACTCTAAAATGGCCTACATGTCCCTTATTAAGTATGCTCCCATAGTTTTTTCTGGATCAAGGATGTCAGGACCTCCCCAAAAGTCAACTATTTTGTATATTGGCCATGCCGGTAGTCTTTGATGTCTTGTTGGGACAAAGATAGGATTGGGTGCTTGGCAAGATTGATAACAAACTTGGTTATCGTATGGAATGAAACTTAATGTGGTTGTTTATTTGATGTTGATCAACATGTTCCTTATCTCCTCTATCATCTACTTCTTGGATTGTTAGAGGCCTAATAATAAGGAGGTGTCCCAGTTGGAAGGAATTTGGTGAAGTTTTTTTTTTTTTGGACAAGATGTTCCAAGAAAAGAGATGTGTTGAAGATCAAATGTGAAATCTATTGTAGCTCAAAGGGCACTAGAGGCTTGTGTATTTTTGAAAATTGTGATTAAAAAACAATGATATCCTTGCTCTCATCCATCTCTTAATATGGAGAAATCTCAGCTTGATAAATCTCCTTTTCTCTCCCTTCTTGGTGATTCTTAAAGGCTCAATCATCCTATGCTCCTTATGGAATGGATGGAACAAAATGAAATCCTTTTCCACCATTAATAATGATTGGAAGTAAGTCATTTGCATGAGATAGAATGATTCTGTTTGGTTCACTATTTTTAGTATTAAAATTGTTCAGTCTTAGAACCACTAAAGCGCAAAGAGACTTCAGACAAAAGATTTCTGCATGTGAAAGCACCTCTAGAGAAAGAAAGAAGTCAGGATCAGATTTGAGGACATTAATTTAATATGCAAGGTAGACTTCAAAGACTAGTGTCTTTTAAGGCACATAATCAATGATTGGGATGAAGCAAGTATGAGCTCTTGATTGACTACGCCTCCTCCCTTGCTTTAGAGGTATGAGATGCCATAATGGCAACAAAATGGAGGAGACTTCTACAATCAAAAGAAATCTAGAATACCATTGTGCTCATAATAAGAAGTGGTGTTTGAATTATCTTGAATTAGATCGGAGTTTAAGTTCAAGGGCATGTGAGAATGCCTTATCAAGAATTAAAATTTGGTACTTATCTGGAAAATTCTTTGCATGAGCATTTAGAACAATTTAAAAACCAATAAGATTTGTGGCGCACCCTCGTGATGTAAGTGTTGCACTAGTGGAAGAGAAGAGTTGGGCCACCTCCTCTTTTCCTACCCTAAGAGTTGTTCAATGTTAGAGTGCCTCAACAAGCTTCGAGTGCTACCCCTTCAAGTTAAATGGAAGCAAGCTCTGCTTGGCAAAGCAGTTGGTTGCTTATCTACTCTATGGAATGATTTATTGATATATTTAGGTAGTGATGTGTGTGAACACAGTAGGACCACCAGGGCACTTTTTTCCCTCTTTAGGAGGTTTTGTTCGCCCGGTTTGTATATATGCCTATTATCCTAACCGATACTTATCTTTGTACATTCTAGTGGTATTACATTCATTATTGTGTGTTGTGCTCCAAGCTTCTTCTTCTTCCTTATGCTGTTCATGTGCTCTTGTAGACCTTGAACTCCAACAATTGGTAATAGCAGTTTGTTGCTTCATCTAGGGCATCATCGACACCTCTCTAGTCATAGTCTCAAAATCGCACAATTTTTTTGGCATACTCAAGGTGATTAGAAGATTAAAACAACGCTGCTGTGTGGTAAATCACGATTTGAACTCGTTTCGACCTCTGAACATACTATCAGAGTGCTTGTGTAGGCTATTTGGTCTTTTTGTGCCAAAGACATATACAAGTTTGATTTACCGATATAAGCATCTCAAAGTTTGCTACATGTTTAGCATGCAACCAAACGTATTACCTCGCAATGCAGTTTGTTCACTTCACTTGAAGCCTGCCCCTACACGGAATACTATCACATGTGCCAACAACTCCTCTTATCCTATCATGGGAGTTGGTAAGATAATTCTGATACGACTGATGGTAGTTCTTTTACATTGTCAGATGCTTTATTTGTGCTAGGGATCAAGAAAAATCTGTTATAAGTTTTTGCATTAGCCAAGATTGGCTTGGTTGTGAAATTTGTTGATGAAAGATGTGCAATTCATGATCTGTCAAAGGGCGATGTGATTATTGCTTTTGCTATTTTTTATTTTGGGTTGTATAAGCTCATTGATTATGAAAATCTATGAATGATTCAACATGTGCAGTACACCTATGTCAGATGCAAAGTTTTGCCATGCACGCTTTGGTCATTTGAGTTTGCTAGTTTGCTATGCTTGTAGAAATCTGAAATGTTGTCCTCTTTGCCCGAAGTTGAGGCACCTAGTAAACATGTTTGTGAAGGCTGCATTTGGGGCAAAATACAGTGTTCCTCCTTTCCAAAAGATTGTTCAGTTCGAGCTACTAAAAAATTGCAACTTGTTCACAGTGATGTCTGTGGTCCTATGCAGACACCCTCTTTTGGAAATTATCTTACTTTATGACTTTCATTGATGATTTTTTCCAGGGCATGCATGGGTATATCCATTGAAAGCAAAGTCCAAAAGAATTTATGTGCTTCAAACAGTTTTCGGTTTTGGTTGAAAATCTATCAGCATGTAAAATGGGCACCCTCCGTTTTGATCCAGGGGGGGAATATATGTCTTCTGACTTTAATGCATTTCTAGCTGAATGTGGGATAAAACATCAGTGTACAGTGCCGTATGCACCTGAATAGAATGGAGTTGCTGAATGGAAGAACAGGTCACTCATGGAGCTGGCGAGGTGTATGGTCAAGAGTCAGGCTTTACCACATAGTTTTTGGCTTGAGGCTATTATGTGTGCAACATATGTACTTAACAGGTGTCCCTATCAATCCATATGAGGCTTGGCATGGTCGCATGCCATCTGTTTCTCATCTGCATGTTTTTGGTTGTCTGGCATATGCATTAGTGCCTGAACAACATCGTAGCTAAAACAAAGGCTATTGTCTGTATCATCCATAGATTAAATGCATTTTGGTTAGGCGTGATGTTGTTTTGTGGAAGATGCTATTCAGCCATTACTTTCATGTACCAAGGAGACATCTATTAGCTCCAAAGACGTGTATGATACTTTGTTGCCTCTTTTTATAGGTGGACAATTTAGTGTTGGTCCTAATGAGGCAACTTGTCAGCCTTTATAGGTTTCATGTGATGATGTAGATCATTCTATTTGTGATGCACATCTACATGATACACTTGTTGATGAGAGTGTTGATATTGAGGAGGCAAAAATTATGCCAAAATGGTTGGTGCAAACTTTGCATGAAAACAAATTAGATGCACCTCTGTCATATCGTACTCAATCAGGATCTCATAGTGCCTCTTTTGGCATCAGATTGCTATGCTATGGTTGCCTCTAGTCTCTTTGATGAGAATGAGCCTGTTTCATTTGATGAATCACAAAATTCTAAAAATGGATGGTTGCTATGCAATCAGAATATGATGCTATCATGAAAAATGGTACCTGGTCTTTATGTGACTTGCCTCCTGGCAAGAAGGCCATTGGCACTAAGTGGGTATACAAGCTGAAGCAAGAAAGAGGCATTGATTTTGATGAGACCTTTGCACCTACATGCCGCATGACTACTGTTTGTAGCATCTGTGCACTTGCAGCTGATCATGGGTTGGAATGTACATCAGTTGGATATTAAAACTGCATTTTTGAATGGTGACTTGCATGAAGAAGTGTATGTTTTTAGCCGTGTGGCTTTGTACAGAAAGGGCATGAAAAACAAGTGTGTAGGTTAAAGAAGGCATTATATGGTTTAAAGCAAGCACCACATGCGTGATATGAAAAGATACATGCCTATTTGCTTGCACATGGTTTTAAGAAAAGTCTAGCTGAGAGCACCTTATATGTTAAGCGTGAAAATGATATGCTTCTGATCATTGTTGTTTATGTTGATGACATGTTGCTCACATAGTCCTCATGAGAAGCATATTTCTGATTTTAAGGCTGATTGGCATGCCTCATTTGAGATGTATGATTTGGGGCATTCACATCATTATTTGGGCATTGAGTTTATGCAAGTTGATGGCGGAATAGCTTTGTGTCAAACGAAATATATTGACACTTTATTGCAATATTTGGCCTTGAAGACTGCAAATCTATTACCACTCCTATGGAGACATGTTTATGTTGAGGTCTTCATGATGTTGGAGATGCATTTGATGTTGTTATCTATTAGCAAGCTATTGGATGCTTGATTTATTTATGCATTACTTAGACAGATATTCGGTTTACTGTCTCACAGATGAGCAAGTTTATGCATTGCGGAGGTGTCAAGCATCAGTAGGTGGTCAAGCGTATCTTTCACTAATTGAGTGGTACCTGGCTACTTGGATTGTTTTATCCCAAGGGGGGATCACTACCACTAGATTTACATGTGTTTTCTGACTTTGACTAGGCTAGTTGCTATGACACTCATGTGTCCACTAGTGGCTTTTGCTTCATGCTTGGTAGCTCATGTATATCTTGGTTGAGCAAGAAGCAACCTAACTATGGCCACTTCGAGTTGTGAGGCTGAGGATAGGGTAGATTTCATAATGATTGTTGAGTGTGTGGCTCAGATGGCTTATGGCTGATTTGGGTGATGGTTAGTCTTCTACCACCACCATATTCACCTGACAGTCAGAGTGCATTGGTAGTTGTGAGGAACCCTATGTTCCATGCTTGCACTAAGCACGTTGAGGTGTATTATCATTATGTCAAGGAGAGGTTCTTTGCTGGAGAGATCTGCTTGGCATATGTGCCCACACAAGAGAACTTTGCAAATCTTTTCACGAAGGCTCTGCCTAGGGAGAAGTTTGAAGCTTTCCGCAAAGCTTTGGGCTTACTTCCTTTAGTGATTGATTCCACATATCTTGGTACTTCCTTATACACGAGTGTAAGCTCCTTGTTCACTGCATCACTCCCAGGGGGAATTTGTTGATATATTTAAGTAGTGATTTGTGTGAACGCACTAGGACCACCGGGGCAATTTTTTCCCTCTTTAGAAGGTTTTTTTCCCCTAGCTTGTATATACGCCTATTGCCCTAATGGGTACTTATGTTTGTACATTCTAGTGGTAATACATTCAGTATTGTGTGTTGTGCTCCAAGCTTCTTTTCTTCCTTCTGCTGTTTGCGTGCTTCTGTAGACCTCAAAACTCCAACATGGAATGCCATTAGAACCAAAGTGCTTTACAAAATTTGGAAGGAAAGATGTGTGGTTAAATTTCACAAGCCTCCTAGAGAATGGCCGATTGAAAAACCCCTCATCTATCTAGGTAGAAGGATCCATAATTGTAAGAAATCCCCCCTCCCCATTTAGGACCATAGCGTGTATGGTCCTAAATGGGGAGGGGATTTCTTACAATTATGGATCCTTTGAAAAAAAGTGGGTCGCCCACATAGGGGATGAAAAAGTTTAAACCTCCTTTGTAATTTTTTCTAGACTTCTTGTATCATTCCTGCTCTTAATTTCAATTCCATTTTGAAAGAAAAATTTTGGCTCGAATTAAAATACTTTTCATTCTTCCATCTTACTCATGAATTGAAGCAAGTAAACAATGTGAAGTTCTCATGGAAAAATGCTTTCACAATTGGTGAAAAGTCCATTCAAAGAACCAAGTGATTGAGGACAAAGAACCTATATGTGGAAAAAAATAGAAATAAAAGGCTAAGGGTTCAAATCTTCATGAACTTGCACTTAGGAAAGTACCTTGGAAAGGTGGATCATTCAATCCTACAATCTTTCTAAAGCTAGTTTCAATCCCACTGTTAGATCTTAGTATAAGTAGTGAGACTACCATACTTCAAGATTAAGCTCACAAACTAGTGAATAAAAGAGTATTTAGGCTAAGGGTGGATGGATTATTCTTGCCAATTCAAGTTTTTATGATTGAGATGAAAATTGAATTATAAATGCTCAATTGGAAAAGAGACAACCTTCTATACACTTTTCCATTATAGTTTTGGGGGCTTCTTTTAAGAAATAATTAAAAGAAAAAGAAATTCAATTCCCTTTTTTTAGCAAACTCATCGTTTTAGGTTAGGTCCTTCAAAACAACCTCAAAACTTACTAGCCATGATCATTACTAAATCTAGTGGTCAAGTCACTATCTATTGTTAGTTAATTTACCTTAAAAAATCAATAGATGTTCATGCTTTTCAAACAAAATCATAGAGCATGACTTTTGGGTATCCTTATATGTACAGAGAATTCATATTATCTACCAATATGTGCCCATGCAAAGCAAACCATTTATTTCATACCATTATTCATACCCTTGAAAGAGATATTCAAGTAGTATGCTTTCTTAGAGAATGGAGAAATAAAATTTTCATGTCAAAGGCAAGCACCAAATTTTATGGGTATTAACATGTTATGCACTTATGAGTGAGTTCTCTTTGAGAGAAAATACATTTGCTATATCTTATGTTCATTTGATGCATATCGATCCAAGGAATCATGCATGTCGAAGAAATAGGGCTCTCTCTTAAAAGAATCAACCTTGCATTAAAGGATCATAAGAAAATCCTTATCCTAAAGAATCAATCACAATAGTCTATCATTTGCTCCAATTATGAGATTGGATCTAGTTGAATTGCACGCTAAATAGATGGAAGTCATGCTATCATTTGTGATTCTTGTTTCAAGAATTCAGATCATAGTCAGTGATGAATATCCCTCAAGTCCTCTTGAATCTTCATTTGGGGATGAAGGTAAAAAAATTTTGATAACTCTCTTGCTACTTAGTTATTTTGCAGAGAAAAATAGGATGTAATAGAGAAATACTAGGCTGAAGTACTAATGAAGTGATGGGGCACATACGTGCTCCTCCTTCAGCTACATGCAAGTAGATGTCTTCACCATGTGCATGGGTGCTTCTTAATCTGAAAAAGGCCACATGGGGTGCCTTTGATATGGCCCCATTAAAGGGGAGGCTCACATTGCTTGTGGGTCATAGAAGGATATATCTTTTGTAGAGATACATGCTTAAGAAATTTATGCATGCAAAATATTTTGGTGATTGTTCTTCTCCATAGCTCCACAAGGACCAAGACTAATGTTATACTAGTTTTGACAAATTACTGTTCACCAAGTGAGAGATGAGTTGCAATTCTCCTCCCAACCATCTTTTGTGTGAGCATGTACATACGTAAGCACAAACAAACAAGTGTCATAGTCTTTTGGTACTCCATTCACACTAGGGTGTCCAAGTCCATTAATTCCACTATGTGGTAAGCTTGCAATGTGTCGCAATTTGCTTGAGTTAAATCAAGTAAACACAAGCAAAGAAGTGTCCTAGTCTTTTGGAATCATAGTAGGTGTCCAAGTTCACTTAATTCCACCATATGGTAAGTCTATAATGTGGTCTCAATTTGCTCTAGTTAAATCAAGTTAGCTTGAGATGGATGCTTCTAGAGGGATCTCAAGATACTTTTGCAAATACACTCTCCCCATGCACTCATTGGTCATGAACCTAAGACCTCTTCTTTCTCATCCATGAGACAAAACCATTAGGCTAGAGTTTTTTTACTTGTTTGGAACTCTAAAGAAATATAGTGCTTCCTCGATCTTAACCTTTGCCAAACTAATTAACAATGATTGGGTGCAATGGAAGTGAGTGCACTAGGGATGGTTAGGGGGCCTAAGTGCCTTCTTAAAGAGCCAAGACCTACAACACAGAAAATAAGAAATCCCTTATCAAAAGACTCTTTTTTACCATTATTTAATGTAGGAACTTCTTTTTAAGTGATTCTTGTGCTTAAAGTGTGAGATTTGAGCTTCAAAACATGGTTTCACAAGTCTTTTCAATAAATTCCACAATGTTTTGATTGAAGAGAAACCTCACCAAAATGACTCTTTTGGTAGTCTTTTTCACACATAAAAACCAATGGGAATCATAGGAGATATGTTTGAACACATAACGTACAAGAATACCTGGCAAAAATAACATCAGGAAGGAGAAAGATGAGAAAGAAAAGATGCCCTTAGAAACTTCAAGATCAAAGGATTTCCCTTGATTATCAAAGTGAAATGATTCAAAAGATCCTAACTAGGTCATTTTTATTATTTTTATTGATTTTTACAATGACGTTGCTCTTTTTACATGGATCTTGGCCCAAAACATGGCCAAAGTTTACATTTCTACTCTGAAATGCAAAAAAATTGTGAGAAAGAAATTTAATACATGCTCTTAAAAGGCGTGGCTATCAAATTATAAAGAATTTGGCTTTTCAAGGTGGATTACACATAGAATTCACTAGCTCCACATTTATTGATTTACATATCTCACTACTAACCCTTCCCTTTTACATACGTGGTATCTAGGATACGCTTTGGAGTCCAAGTATAAATTCTATCTTTTTGTGCTTCACAAAAGAGTAGACTTGTTGCTCATAGAAAATTGGCTCTTAGATCTTGGTGTTAGATGATCCATGTTGGAGGAGCCACTGGTTTTTTGCTACCAAGAATCATGAAAAATTATTGAGATTACCTTATTGATCTCTTTTCTCAGTTTAAAAAGGAGATGATTATAGAGCTCTACCCTTTGGGTGGGAATTCCCCTTAAGAGAGGTTCAAAATAACCCACAAATAAGATTTCATAGGTGGAGGACTATGTGCACACTTGAGTTTGAACATGCAAAGGATGCCCCCATGCGAGCTCCTCTATCCTTATTGCTTGATAGAAGAATATGAGTCCTTATCTTCTTTTTATAGGCTTCTCAACCATTGATCCCTCACCATGTGGGATAATTCCCTCTCTTTTTGTGAAAGATGCAACTCCCATGACATTTTGGATATCCGAGATATGCAAAAGAAACCTTATGGAAGCCATGGATAGCCATGTGTACCACGATAGGAAGTTTTCTTGCTCGTTTCTCTTGAAATGTATTGGATATCAAATGATATTTTTAATATATTCATTGTAGGTGTGGCACACAACTTACATGGATTTTTGAACACCACGTATGCAACCCAACTTTTTCAAACTCAGTCAGACAGTTTGAAGAGCTTCTCTTGCTCTTTATTAGGAAAATTTGAGAGCTTATGAAGCTAATTTTCACCATCCTTTGAACCTCAATCTCTTCTAAAATAATTAAAGGATTAGTTTAAAGGGATTATTAGTTTTTCTTTTCGTTATAAGGAGAAACCTTGAAGCCAATTTAGTCATTTAAAGATAAGAAACAAAGCAAGTAGAGCGTGTTCATTCTCTTACATGCAAGTAAGCATCAAATCTATATGTTTCCCACATTCAATGGAGAAGATGCATGAAGAAGAGGTAAATCCATACATGAACAAGGAACATGCAGGATACATCATTTTCTGGAGGTCCAAAAGAAGCTGCAAGCAAAGGATTGGCTCCCCCCAAATGGGAAAGGAAGGGTGAAGCTTGAAAATGAGCTAAGTATTTTTAAAGTTATGCTTGAATTTCACATCTGTTTGCCATAGTACATAGAATTCCCATTGCATCATGTGTTACTACTTCAATGGTTGAAGATAATATATTTTAAGCTATGAATATGAAAACACACATGCTTTGAGAGGAAAGGAAAGCACTTCAAGCACTTGCATGCATTGTTGCAGGGAAGAGAAAGAATGTATGTGCATTGACTTTTGGAAACTTTAAGGTTTTCCTTTGTGTGAATCTCAAGCTTCTCCTCATTAGAAACACTTTAAATGCACAAGATTAGGTGCATGGGCATGATTATGCATGAAAAGGATCTCATGTACCATGTTTCTGCACTACGATGGATCACAAGAACATGTAGTGCATGAATGCTAAACATTTTGGAAGTAAATGATTGCTTGAATTATTGATGTAAGGCAAATACATATTCATTTATATGAATAATATTCATTTCTTATTTTCTTATCAATGGAAAAAGTCCTCAATAGATAGTTCACTTATAATAAAAGCAAGACCTTTGGGAAAAACAAAAGCTAGGGTATTTGCAAAATCATAGGATTTAGATTTTTCAACCTACATACTAGAGATTTCTTCTCAAAGTTATACTTAAACTTAATGTAAAGTTTACATTAAGCAATGAGCATGTCTTGCTGATTAAGGTAGTAAGTGAAATCCTTCCTAAAATAAATAAATTGGAAGTGTCATTTGGATGAAGTCCCTTGCCATACACATGGTATGGAAACGATAAATACTTGAAGTGGAAGGCTCCCATTACAATATAATATCAGCCCAAATCCATGTATACGTGAAATAATGAGCACTTGAATATATCTATGAGCACCTGATTTAGAAAATTTCTCGGTGTACAACTTTTTTGAAATGGGAAAAATGACATATATGTAGTAGCATATAGAACCTAGCATCTTTAATGATACTTCTAAGTATAATAGAGATACTTAGAGATGGTTCCAAAACAAGATTTCAAATGAGATGTCTTAAGTAGATGGAAATTTATACTTCACCAATGCAATATACTTGTAATTTAAGTTTCAAAGAAGCCAAGTAGATAGGGATTGTGCCATTTTACCAATTAAAGTATGAAATTCTAATTAGAATTCAAGTGGCTATGATTGAATGTTTGAGTACACTCTCATGAGGATTTTGAGCCTATTCTTTGTGTTATAGTGGATTAGTCTAAGTTTAAACTATCAATGATCAAGCCACATTCTTAACCAATCCACTTTCTTACTTGATTATTAACCTTTCTTATCGTATATTTCGACACAAAAATCATAAGATTTATTTATTAGCTTATCTATTTTGAGATGTACCTTTATTCTTTTAGCAATAAACATTTGATATATTTCTACTACAATTTGAAACATCATCTCGCCATTATAAGGGTTAAAAAAATATTTTTGAGTGATCAAAGAGTTACACTATGTAGAGTGTGACATATCTAGTCAATTAGAGATAAAATAATTATTCATTAGAACAACAGGTTTTATGTGAGTGTTTCTTGTGCTTTCGATGTGTCCCAGATTTTTGGGCCTTTTTTTCTTGCAATATAATTTTTCCAAATGTCTTGAATTTCCATAAAAGTTATGATTATTAGACATCTGGAAAGGTTCCCTAGACCTCATAGTTGTCTTTTGACTTGCTTGTGTTGGATTGAGACTCGTGTAGGAGTAGAAGTCTTGTAACTTCTTCACATGTGAGAGCTTGTCCTCCATTATAGATAATTCTTAAGCTAGGCCATTACTTTGATCATTGAATCGTTTGGTTGAATAGCAACGGATGATTAAATCCTAAAGCAACGACAAAGCTTCTTGGGTTACTTTAACATTCAAAAGTAGTGTCTGCCTTTCTCTCACTAGTCTCCCCAAGTGGATAAAGATTCACTTAATCACACCCATTTTCTCTATTTCCATTTACTCCTAAAAGCTCGAATCTTGTGTGCTCTTTATGGAAAGGGTGGAACAAAATGAAACCGTTCTCCACCATTTGTAATGATTGGAAGTGTGTTGCAGGCATAAGATAGCATGACTCTATTTGGTTCCAAATTAACGGTGCTGAGTCTGAAAACCTCCAAAGATCTAAGAGAATATTTAATAAAGGGGTTTGAATGTGGAAATACTTCTAGAATCAAGATATAAGACATTGGATTAGGTTTGAAGATATTGAACAGATTCATGGAGTTGATTTCAAAGGCTTGTGCCTTGTAAGTCACAAAATCAATGCTTGGGATGAAGCAAAAACTTGCCTCTTGTCCAAGCCTGCATAACCAAGTGGTTTGGCTCCTGGAATCTTAAGGAGGAAGTCCTAAGTTCAAGCCTTGGCTGGACATGTATCTATGAGTTCTTCACAGATGGGTGCCTCTACCTTACAAGGTTGGGTGTGTGAGTGTGTTTCCAATTCATTATACTCTATAAAAAAAAAAAAAAAAAAAAAACTTGCCTCTTGTTTGGGCAGGAACCTGCTTGAAATGTCTATGGAAGCATAGTGATATAAAAATGGAGGAGATACGGAGAATCCAAGAAAATATAGACTAATAGGAGGTTGCGTTTGGATTGGTCATGTATCAGATGTGATTTCAAGTTCAAGGGCATGTGGCACTTGCTTATGAAGAACAAACAAGTGGTCCCTATTCTTCTCCATAGAGGGTGGTTATAAATCAATATCAGCGAGAATAAAAATTTTCAGGCATGGTGATGGTGTAAGTGATGCATTAGTGACTGAGAGGACTCAAATAAACTGTTATTTTCCTATCTTGAGAGTCTCTAGATGTGGTTGTGCCTCAACAGATTTCTAATGTTTCCTCAACAAGTTAATTGGAAGAAAGTTTTGCCTGGAAAGGTTATCAAATGTTATTCTACCTTATGGGACACCATAAGAGGTGAAATACTTTGAAGATTTGGAAAGAAATATGTGTGGTGAACTTCAACAAGCCTCCCATGAAAGGGCAATTGAGAACTCCCTTGTCTATCTTTGGAGAAGAATCCCTGATTGCAAGAAACCCCCTATCCCCCCTCGACAACATAGGGTGCTCATCCTAGAAAACAACACATTGAAAAAAAATGGGCCCCCATATAGGGGATGAAAAAGTCATAAACCTTCTTTGTAACTATGTCCAACCTTCTTGTGTCTTGTCTCCATGTTTATAATTTAAAACGCGCTTTGTTAAGAAAAAGAAACTAAATTGTCGATATTCCTCCTCACTGTGTGTTGATTGAAGAGATGTTCTTCTCACTTTTTGCGTTGATTGAAGAGATGCTCTTCAAAATCTTCCTGATTTAATTGATCTCTATATATTTTTAAATGTAGCGAATAAAAATCAAAGCAACTCACTCTCAGATTAAATCTAAGCAACTTTCATTGGAAAAATAACAACATTTTCAAAATTTTGGTATCATTTGTCGATGTCAACGCCATCAAAGTCTTCACATAGGCCCTCATAGGTATACACACACACACACACATATATATATATATATATATATATATATATATATATATATATTCCATTTAATTATGCATATTTTTACATTTCTACATTTTTCTCACATATCCATATAACAGGTTCACATGTGTTAAGCTCATACGCATAAATTTGTATACACATATACACAGACTTGCATGAATCAACCATTCGAATATACATTTCGACATCCATAAGTATTGAATCGCACATATGCGCTTGAATTCAGATTCACATCGTAGACCTATTCTTCTCACATTCATGTAGGCACACATATATCAGATCATAGAAACATACACACACAATCACGTATTCAACATACACTATGTACCCACAGATCCATTTTCAACCTCTTTTTTTTAATCTCACTGATTATGCTTTCTTTTTCTTTGATACACGCTTGAATTTGTCATATTTAGTAATCATTATTACATACATATTTCTTATGATAATGTCAGTAATCAAATGGATCATATTTGATGCTTGGCTTTGAAAAGATTTCAAGAAACCAAGTGTTTCCGTGAGTGAGTGTGATTCATGTTCCTTCCCCAAAAAACGTTCATCCATCTTTGAATTGCATAAATATAAAAAAAGTTCTTGGAAAAGACATGAAAGAAAGAAAATGAACTCATATATGCATACATGAATCACTTTTTTAAATATCTTAAAAAATATCTGAATAAATGCATGAGTGTTCATGCCCTCATTATTATTCACCTGCTAAATCAAGACTCAATAACATTAAAAACCTGAGGGCATTAAAATCCATATAACATTCCATTATTCCATAAAATATAACATGCCTCCCCAGTTGACAAGCAAATAACCTCACTTGATAAGAATAAAATGGACATGGATGGCCAGTCACATGTCCCATCACTGAACAATCATAAGCATATTCCATGTAAAAGCACATGGATGGAAATGAAAATCTGAAAAATCAATTGCGTCGTGAATGATATGCAGAAATCAAGTGGTCATAATGTGGAGTTGGCAACCAACATAGCTCAGTTGATTTCAGTACCCAAGGTACTTAGATTTTTTTCCGATGCTTCTTCGGTCCAATGAAGTTGAGTGTCTTCATGAACCACCTCCATGTTGTGTACTTGAGCTTGGACAGGTTTCATATCATTAGTTCTAACATTTAGCTTTAGTATGAAAAAACTTACCACAATGCTAACAAGTGATAGGGGGCCGTTTTTGTTAAGCATCCATCATCGTACTTTGAAGGGTTGGAGATCTTGTAGGTCTAAGGGGATGGTCTTGTGTGCTGGTGAGAAATTTTATTGAGAAGGGTGTTGAAAAGTAAGAGGACATTGAAAAGTAGTGAAAGGATGCTTGAAAACAAAACTGGGCTTGATTGGTTGTTATCATTGATGTGTTTGATGTAAGCGAAGGGACTTGGTGATGGACTGAAACTCCTTCTCAACATCATGTGCAAAAGAAAAAAAATTCATAGAGGGTCGGACATAATGTGTTGAGCTTAGCTTGGATTCCCATCTCCAAACAGTCTTCATACTTTCGTTGGAAGGTATCTTCAAGAAGCCTTTCAAGCAAACAAATAAGTAGTAGTCGCTGCCAAAATCATTGAGTATAGGTAGAAACAATATCTCCTTCTTTCCATCCAAAAGTTGTCCATGATATTCGATGAGCATGTAAGTGGAAGTGGGGAGGAAGGAGGGACTCCTTGATATTTTCTTGAAATGCAATCCATGTGGTGGGGTGGTTGGTGCTATGCTGCAAAACATTCCACCATAACTAGGCCTTATCCACCAAATAATTAGAAATAAATTTCACTTTTTCAATTTCATAATATGATTCGTTAGAATAAAAGTCATAAAAAATTTGGGAAAAAAATGAACCCTCTTTGGGCCTTGTAAGGATTCCTAATCTTTAGGGATTAAAGTGCTTAATCTAGGGGCTTAAAGGGACTCATAAAACCACTAGTAGTTTTGGAAATAAAATAATCTTTGATAAATCCTTCACTACAACATATCAAGGGAATACTGACGGTCAGTGTACCGACGGTCAGCTGTCGGCGTTGGTATGACCCTCGGACAATTTGGGAAAGCCGCTTTGCCTCGGAAAGATAGCGTCAGTATAAGCGTTGGTATACGTGTCGGTAATTTGCTGGAACTACCGACGCTTATATCGACGCTCTCATTTTAACCAGGCCCGAACCCGAAATTCGTCATTCTGAGCATTTTGAATCTAGATATTCTCCTTTCGGGTTTGCGTGCGCCAACAACAGATCTCTATTTGTCATCCTCTCTCTCTCTCTCTCCCTCTCTCCCTCTCTCTCTCCCTCTCTCTCTCTCTCTCTCTCTCTCTCTCTCTCTCTCTCTCTCTCTCTCTCTCTCTCTCTCCTCTCTCTCTCTCTCTCTCTCTCTCTCTCTCTCTCTCTCCCTCTCTCTCTCTCTCTAAACAGACCTCTATCTTTATAGATCTAAAGTTTTGGTAAGTAGATCGCACATATTGTAGCACTCTTTTTTCTTTTTCTATGTTTTTTTTTTACTAATATGTTCTTTGTTTGGTTTTGCAAGAGATTTTGGGATCAAATCTTTGGAAATTCGACAAAGAAGAACTTCAAGTGGATTTTGACGACCGTGATTCAAACAATTCTCTCTCTCTCTCTCACTCTCTCTCCCTCTCCTTCCCTCTCTCTCTCTCTCTAAACACACCTCTATTTTTATAGATCTGACGCTTTGGTAAGTATATCACACATATTGTAGCACTCTGTTTTCTTTCTTTATGTTTTTTCTTTTCTAATATCTTCACTCTTTAGTTTTGCAAGAGATTTTTGAGATCAAATCTTTGGAAATTCAACGAAGGAGAACTTCAAGTGGATTTTGACAACCTTGATTCAAAAATTACATCAATGTAAGTAAGACATATATCACTCTTTTATCTTTCTTTATATTTTTGTTTTCTAATATCTTCTCTCTTTATTTTTGTTTGAGAGAGAGAGAGAGAGAGGATATGCATACACACATGCATATACATACACACATGCATATGCATATGCATACACACATGCATATGCATATGCATACCGACATGCATATGCATACATGAATGCATATGTATACATGCATGCATATGCATACATACATGAATGCATATGTATACATGCATGCATACATGAATGCATATGCATACATGAATGCATATGCATACATGAATGCATATGCATACATGAATACATATGCATACATGAATGCATATGCATCATGCATGCATATGCATACATACATGCATGCATATGCATACATACATGCATGCATATGCATACATACATGCATACATACAAGCATGCATATGCATACATGAGAGAGAGAGAGAGAGAGAGAGAGAGAGAGAGAGAGAGAGAGAGAGAGAGAGAGAGAGAGAGAGAGGGGAGGGGGATATGCATACACACATGCATATGCATACCGACATGCATATGCATACATGAATGCATATGCATACATGCATGCATATGCATACATGCATGCATATGCATACATGCATGCATATGCATACATGCATGCATATGCATACATACATGCATGCATATGCATACATACATGCATGCATATGCATACATACATGCATGCATATGCATACATACATGCATGCATATGCATACATGAATGCATATGCATACATGCATGCATACATGAATGCATATGCATACATGAATGCATATGCATACATGCATGCATATGCATACATGCATGCATATGCATACATACATGCATGCATAGGCATACATACATGCATGCATATGCATACATACATGCATGCATACATGAATGCATATGCATATGCATACATGAATGCATATGCATATGCATACATGAATGCATATGCATATGCATACATGAATGCATATGCATACATGAATGCATATGCATATGCATACATGCATGCATATGCATACATACATGCATATGCATACATGCATGCATATGCATACATGCATGCATAGGCATACATACATGCATGCATATGCATACATGCATGTATACATGCATGCATACATGAATGCATATGCATACATGCATGCGTATGCATACATGCATGCGTATGCATACATGCATGCGTATGCATACATGCATGCGTATGCATACATGCATGCGTATGCATACATGCATGCGTATGCATACATGCATGCGTATGCATACATGCATGCATATGCATACATGCATGCATATGCTTACATACATGCATGCATATGCATACATACATGCATGCATATGCATACATACATGCATGCATACATATGCATATTTACATGCATGCATACATACATACATATGCATGCATGTATACATACATACATACATGCATGCATACATACATACATACATATGCATACATACATACATACATATGCATACATACATATATACATACATGCATGTATACATACATACATACATGCATGCATACATTGCATGCATACATACATACATATGCATACATACATACATGCATGCATACATGTATACATACATACATACATACATATGCATGCATACATACATATGCATGCATGTATACATACATACATACATGCGTGCATACACATACATACATACATATGCATACATACATACATACATACATGCATGTATACATACATACATGCATGCATGCGTACATACATATGCATACATACATACATACATATGCATGTATACATACATACATACATACAT
>MU263281.1:0-46044 GCA_020310875.1 Ceratopteris richardii
CTAAAGAATATCCCTGAGCGTTTGTAGAGCGTATGTTACACCTTCCATGGCAGTTCGCGTGCCGTTCAATTCTAAAATTACTATCACAGAGGTTTCACATATCCGTCAATGTAGCCTCTGCTTATCAGAACACATATTTCTGATAAAACTATTACATGCGAAGCCCACCGACAAAAACACCAGTGTGACTGCATCTATTAACGTCTCTTTGCAGGCTGGGGGACCTTCATGGACTGTACTGCTTGGTCGAAGGGATGCAACAAGCCCTGCCACTGTGAGTGAGGTAAACTCCGCGATTCCGAGCCCGAACTCCCAACATGACGTTCATCATCTCCCAATTCGCTGCCGTGGGTCTAAATGTACAAGATACAGTGGTTCTCTCAGGTAATAACATTCTGAATCCTCTTAATCTCCCGCGTGCTCGAAAACACCTACGTCGTATGACATTAAAATCTAATCATGAATCGAGTCTCTGAAGTTCTCATTCAGAAATTTGCAAGTGCTCGGCATAACGAATTCGTTGGCATCAGGTGCTCATACGATCGGGCAGGCACGTTGTATCAGTTTCAGCTCGCGGCTCTACAACTTCAGCGGAACAGGGTCTCCCGATCCCTCCATTAATCCAGTGTACTTTGCGAACTCTTCAGAGTGCCTGTCCACAAGGAGGTGACATTAACGCTCTCAGGCAACTGGATATCACCACCCCGACTGCGCTCGACAATGCCTACTACACTAATCTGCAGGACAACGAGGGTCTACTACTCTCCGATCAAGAACTCACCTCTGACTCGAACACGGCACCGCTGGCTGCTGCATACGCAGGAAACCAGAGGGCCTTCTTTCACGCATTTGGGCGGTCCATGGTTAAGATGGGTAACATTAGTCCGCTGACAGGCACACAAGGAGAGATCCGCCTCAATTGCCGTGTTGTTAATCCCTCGTAGTATGTTCAACAACAATGCCCAAAACGTGTTCCCCAAAATACATTGAATTGCATATTCATGATAAGGCTACCCATTTCATCGATGAAAGCGAGAAACCCTAAACTAAAAATCTTATGGATGTTTTCTAGATCTTGCCCGATACAATGGTGTTCATTAATTATCTTTTTTCGATTTGTAATCTTTTTCTTTAAGAATAAGCAACGATTCATAGTTTTCCTAAGCATCCACTTGGTTCGATACAAAGAATTGATGTTATGATTGTTCTTATGTTGAACTAAACTTACCTTTTCACCAGAAAAATTAATTCCGTAGAGCATATCATCTTTATATGAGTATAAAAAGTATGTTATCTGTTCAACTACAGTTTACCTCCGAAATGCAATTCATGATTAATTCCTACAATCTATTTCCAAGGAAAAACTTTGTCAAGTGCCTCTTAATGATACGTTGATAGTCCCTCACAACTGATAACTGGCCGGACTCACATCTTGAGCTTTTGGTATCCAATTGGTGTGATATCGGAGCCTTCGTTTGGGGCTGTGGCATGTTTTGAATGGAAATATGCCGTAAACATGTTCCAATGCTTCACAAACTTCAAGGCATTTAAATGGGAAAATAAAGAAGAGAGGGAGTGAGGAAAAGTGGGAGTGAGAGATTCTTTACAAAAGATTTAATAAAACTTAAGGTCAACAAGTCCTTAAGGTTTACAAAAGATTCTTTACAAAATATTTAATAAAACCTCAGGTCAACAACACCTTGCATCTAAATTACGCACCATCTCAATGCACGAGACAGACTCATCTCAAGATACATAGCAAGGATCATATTGAAACTATCATAATGTTTGGGAGTGTCGGAGAAGAAGCACTTGGGAAGAACCTCCATGAGGAAGCGACAAGTTAGATGAATGGAAAAGGAACTCATAAACACGAGTGGGAAGGCCAAAAATGAAACTAAATCTAATGAATTGTTGAAAATATCAATGGAATGCTTTGTAAAATTGCTAGTAAGAAGCACCCCAAGAAATGTGATGAACACTTCACTGCATGCTTATATGCATATTGCACATTTTTCAAGGAATTGCTAGGCTTCAATCATTTTGATTTAGTAAATGGTCCAAGAAGCATTGATACCATCAGAAATGGAAATTCAAAGTCTAGATACTCTTTTAAGGAATGTGAAGAAAATGAACAAGATGTAATCCAAAGGATCTTTCAAGAGAACATTATATGAATCATGCAGAGACAAGGAAGGAAGGATTTTTAACAAAGAATTAAAGGAAAAAAGGATTAACAAAGGGAACCCTTTTTCTAAGATATGATATGGATTTTGATAATAGGAATGATTAAAAATTTTTAGCCATGATGGGGAATGGACCATTTCTTCTCAAGATAAATGTCAAGAATGGAAGATATCAATTTATGGATCTATCAAGGCAGGTGCAAAAGGACAAGCATAGTAAGATGATGTTGAAAAAGTACTCGCAAAAGATAGCAAACATCAATAAGGAACTAAAGCTATCAAGGAATAAGATATATGAATTGCTATTATTAGAAGAGGATGCATCCTGGAAAAACAATAACAAATGTGTATTTGAAAGCTGGAGGGACCATGAATACCTACTATTGCCTTTAGGGGAGTGGACGTAAATATGCACTCTAAAGTTTTTGGATTTCTTCCCGTCAAGCTAGTTTTATTTTATAAAAGGTATCTATGATAGTCATTTTTATTCCCCTAAAGATAAAGTGCTCCAAATAAGAAAAAAATATGAAACTAGTGGTAAAGTCATCCCCACGACAAACCATATTACAAGTTCTTTCACAAAAAAAAAAAAAAAAAAAAAACGCTCAAATATGGATGATAGATAAAAGAGCGTTGAAGAAATGTTGATTGTTTAAGCTCTTGAAGTTCCGCGCTGTTTCTTTGAGACCCTTTATTTAGCTTTTCCAGAAAAAGTTCCTTTTTAATGATGCATAAATCTTGCATAAGTCTTAACGTTTTTTGAGACAAAACCCAATGAAAAGCATACCTAGAGTGAAACCAGTTTTGGAGAGGATCCTCTCCATGAATTTTTAAGAATAATTATTCATTATAATTTGAAAATATTTCATAATACTCAAGAAATCTGCAAATTTGGGTTGAATAGGAGTCTTGCAAACAATTTCCCATTCACCACAAATGTAAAATACCTAGTCGATTCATCTCAAGATATTATTCTCAAATATGACTCTTAAATTTCTTTAGAAGGGTCCCTTGGGTTTTCTCTAAAGAAAAAGAAAGATCTGTGCATGTACATCTTGTAGATGCTATGAGTGCTTTATGGCTAAGAGTGAGAGGACTCCCCTATGTGATAAATATGAGAGAGATATGAAAGCTCATAATCTTCAATTTCATGGTTCATTTCTCTCATTTTACCCATAACTAGTACCCTCATCCTCTCCATATTTCATGTCTTTCACCCTCTCTTCTTGTAAACCCATAAGATGTATCTCCTATTTCTTGTTCCCTTGAACCAAAACTCTTTGCAACCGAGGAAATTCATTTATCATTGTCTTATCAAGTAACATTCTATAGTATGCATTTTTGTGTTTTGTATTTTTAGTAAGAGTGTGGGTGTGAATTGCCCCTCTCTAAAGATTAACAATTTTATTTGTAAAACTTTATGCACTATGATAGTGGCATGCATCACCATCACCATACTAAGAGCATGGTGTGGATCACCCCCTACCTTAAACATATCATTTTGTTGGTTGTGTCTAATTTTGCTAAGAGGTTCGCATGCATCACGCCGATCCTAAAAGTGTCTTTGCATTTTGTATGACAAGATAACTTGCAGAACACGGCACGGCTGGCTGCTGCATACGCAGGAAACCAGAGGGCCTTCTTCCACGCATTTGGGCGGTCCATGGCTAAGATGGGTAACATTAGTTCGCTGACAGGGACACAAGGAGAGATCCGCCTCAATTGCCGTGTTGTTAATCCCTCGTAGTATGTTCAACAACAATGCCCAAAACGTGTTCCCCAAAATACATTGAATTGCATATTCAAGAATAAGGCTACCCATTTCATCGATGAAAGCGAGAAACCCTAAACTAAAACTTTATGGTTGTTTCCTAGATCTTGCCCGATACAATGGTGTTCATTAATTATCATTTTTCGATTTGTAATCTTTTTCTTTAAGAATAAGCAACAATTCATAGTTTTCCTAAGCATTCACTTGGTTCGATACAAAGATTTGATGTTATGATTATTCTTATGTTGAATTACACTTACCTTTTGACCAGAAAAATTAATTCTGTAGAGCATATCATCTTTATATGAGTAGAAAAAGTATGTTTATCTGTTCAACTACAGTTTACCTCCGAAATGCAATTCATGATCAATTCCTACAATCTATTCCCAAGGAAAAGCCTTGTCAAGTGCCTCCTCATGATAAGCTGATAGGCTCTCACAACTGATAACTGGCCGGAATCACATCTTGAGCTTTTGGTATCCAATTGGTGTGATATCGGAGCCTTCTTTTGGGGCTGTGGCACGTTTTGAATGGAAATATGCCGTAAACATGTTCCAATGCTTCACAAGCTTTAATAAAAGAAGAGAGGGAGTGAGGAAAAAATGGAAACATAAAACAAGAGAGGGAGTGAGGAAAAAATGGAGTGAGAGATTCTCTACAAAAGATTCAAAATTATGCACCATCTCAATGCACGAGATAGACTCATGTCAAGATACATAGCAAGGATCATATTGAAGCTATTATAATGTTTGGGAGTGTCGGAGAAGAAGCACTTTTGAAGAACCTCCATGAGGAAGCGACAAGTTAGACGAATGGAAAAGGAACTCAATAAACACAACTGGGAAGGCCAAACATGAAACTAAATCTAATGGACTTGTTGAAAATACCAATGGAATGCTTTGTAAAACTGCTAGTAAGAAGCACCCCCAAGGAATGTGATAAACACCTCATTGCATCCTTATAGGCATATTGCACATTTTGCAAGGCATCGCTAGGGTTCAATCATTTTGATTTAGTAAATGGTCAAGAAGCATTGATACCATCAGAAATGGAAATTCAAAGTCTACATACTGTTCAAGGAATGTGAGGAAAATGAATAAGATGTAATCCAAAAGATCTTTCAATAGAACATTATATGAATCATGCAGAGACAAGGAGGAACGATTATAACAAAGAATTAAAGGAAAATGCATTAACAAAAGGAACCCTTTTTCTAAGATATGATAGGGATTTTGATTATAGGAATGCTACAAAGTTTTACCCATGATGGAAATGACCATTTCTTCTCAAGACAAATGTCAAGAATGGAAGATATCAATTTATGGATCTATCAAGGAAGGTGCAAAAGAACAAGCACAGTGGATGGATGTTGAAAATCTACTCGCAAAAGATAACAAACATCAATAAGGAACTAAAGCTTTCAAGGAATAAGATATGTGAATGCTATTATTAGAAGAGGATGCATCCTGGAAAACATCAACAATGTATTTGAAAGCTGGAGACATGAATACCTCTATCCTTAGGGGAGGGCTAAGTATGCGGTCTAAAGGTTTGATTTCTCCTGTAAAGCTAGTTTTATTCTATAAATATAATACGATATACATTTTACTCCCCTAAAGATAAGTGCTCCAATAAGAAAAAATATGAAACTAGTGGTAAAGTCGTCCCCACTACAAACGATATCACAAGTTCTTTCACAAAAAAGAAAAACAACGCGCAAATATGGATGATAGATAAAAGAGGGTCAAGAAATGTAGATTGTTTAACTCTTGAAGTCTCGCGCTGTTCTTTGAGATATTTATTTAGCTTTCCAGAAAAGTTCCTTTTTAATTATGCATAAATGTTAACTTTTTTGAGACAAAACCCAATGAAATCATGCCTAGAGTGAACTAGTTTTGGAGAGGATCCATTCCATGGATTTAAAGTATAATTCTTCATATAATTTGAAAATATTTCATAATACTAAAGAAATATGCAAATTTGTGTTGAATAAGAATCTTGTAAACAATTTCCCATTCACCACAAATATAAATTATCTAGTCGATTCATCTCAAGATATTATTCTCAAATATGACTCTTAAACTCTTTTAGAAGGGTCCCTTGGGTTTTCTCTAAAGGAAAACAAAGATCTGTGCATGTACATCTTGTAGATGCTATGAGTGCTTTATGGGTAGGAGTGAGAGGCTTCCCTATGTGATAACTCCGAGAGAGATATGAAAGCTCATAATTTTCAATTTCATAGTTCATTTCTCCCATATGTATTACGCTCATCCTCTCCGTATTTCATGTCTTTCACCCTCTCTTCCTGTAACCCAAAAGATATATCTCTCCTATTTCTTGTTCCCTTGAACCAAAACCCTTTGCAAGCGAGGAAATTCATTTATCATTGTCTTATCAAGTAACATTCTATAGTATGTGTTTTTAGTAAGAGTGTGGTGTTAATTAACACTCTCTAAAAATTAACAATTTTATTTGTAAACGTTATGCACTATGATAGTGGAATGGATCACCATCCCATACTAAGAGCATGGTGCGGATCACCCGTCCCTTAAACAAATCACTGTGTTGGTTGTGTCTAATTTTGCTAAAAGGATCGCATGCATCCGTTTTATAAAATAAATTTCGTAAGTATTTTAGAAGTCCTTTTTTTAATGAATATGCATCCCTCGAAGAAAACTGTGCTTCGAGAAGAAGACATCTGGAAAGACCTTGCGTTTCATTATCTTTAAGTATTTACGTTCTCTTAGATATACGGGGATGATATTTTATGCGTAGAATGAAACGGAAGTTAATGTTATTGTACATAATATAGAAGGGGTTTCTTTTGAGAAAATACCAAAACTCGATTAAAATGAGAAGACTACATCTTTAATTATATGGGTTCGCTTAAAATTCCTACTCGAGCGTCAAAATGATTCAAATGCGCATGAGGAAGCCAAAATAGTAGAAAAAAATGAATACACCGAGTAAACCATGAGCTCGAATCATGTGCATTTGATCATTCGCGTGCTTCTTATACATGCTGTCATGGACTCTCTAACACTATAATCTTACAGATTTAAGTCTCTTTTTTTCTATCTACAATCGAGAATTTACTCTTTCCTTGCAAATAAAGAAAAGAAAAGTGAGTGACCAATACCTTAGTGATATAATATAGAAGTTGTGTAACTTGCTTATTTCAGCTTAGATTTTTTACACCGTTATTAATCTAGGTACAAAATGGTAATTTGGTTATCCTCTACTTATGTTTCAT
Source organism: Ceratopteris richardii (assembly GCA_020310875.1). Classification (NCBI taxonomy): domain Eukaryota; kingdom Viridiplantae; phylum Streptophyta; class Polypodiopsida; order Polypodiales; family Pteridaceae; genus Ceratopteris; species Ceratopteris richardii. The sequence continues at coordinate 7,211 of MU263281.1, forward strand.
TTTTCTGATCCTCTATTCTTATATGCAGCTCTTATGTGCTAACGTCTTAAAATTTCCTTTAGATCAAGTTTAAGCATATGAAATCGAGATTATATTTCTGAAAGGTGATGAGATACTCTTTTTTTAGCATGCTTTAAGGTTTTTGCTAACAATTCCAAAGAGTCTTGTTCTGAAATTTGTCTGAAACAGTTTCTGTTATGCAGAGCTATCCAGCTAGATTTGCTTGAAAGACAGATGAAAAGACGGAAGGACTAAAACAACTGAGTCCTGTTTGCACCTTGAATGTCTCTAAATTGTCACAGCTTATATCTTTTCACAAAAGAAAAAGCAAGTGGATAAGTATTCTTTAGTTTTAATTAATGGGTATCATAGCTATTGAAGTTTTGATGTTTAATCTCCCATACTGAGAGCGATTGCATATTGCGTTAGGACAATAGCTAAGTTCTTCAAGTTCCATGCATATGCTGAGTTATTTGTTTATGTCCTCGATCATCTTGTTTTGAAGGAGTATTTCTGTTTTAATTAGTTGCTCGTTTTCAGAATGTACTGCGTTCGATAAGGAATACTCATTAACGGTCAAGTTTCATGAAATTCAAGGATAAAAATGTCCTAAAATGTAAATAAATGAATTTTCACTTAACCGCGGACAAGAATCGAATTAAACCTGGGGAAGCTTCTTGAAAACGATAAATTATAATTTCAACAGGGTATGGATGTGTTGTTTTGTATGCTAGATAGAAACTAATAGACTCAAGTCAAGCTCTCTTTTAAAATTAAGAAATCATAGAGATATTTAGAACATTAAATAGGTTAAAAAACTAGAAAACAGTCCATTTAATTATCTTCAATTTACTTCTTGTGATAGGAAGACGGGTGTTGCACAGAATAAGCGGCAAAACTTTTCTGCGCGTGGAACTAGACAGCATCGTGGGTATAAGCGGGCAGGATGAGTATCTTCTACGTAACCGGCCATGGAGTTACGTGAAGAATTATAGAGACACGCAGAGACGCCAAGACACGCCGAGACGCCAAGACGTTATACGTAACAACATGTTTGATTCATAAGAAGGCATGGCATGTACATATAGGTATTCAGAGATCTTAGCACCCGTTCGTGCCTCCATATTTTAATACATATTTTACGGATTTATTAAATCCAACATTCCCCTCTTTGCTGAAGGGAAACATTGCAGAATAGTTTCACTTCTGTGACACTACAAGTGGTTTTATTGATGGCATCGAATCTATATGCTCAATGCATTTCAGGTATGCGATGCAGAGGACAATATTTTCTAAGGTGATAGATAATTAGGTTTTATTCTGGTAATTCCAAGCATTTGGGGTCGTTTGGTTGTAGCTTCAGGTATTGACTTTACTTGATCTTTAGAAAACAGCAGTTCCAAGAATTGAACTTGTCTAGTGATATATAATATTTTACCCCTTCCACAAGGAGTGCAACTGCTATCGTAGTCCACAGGCCACCTGGGTCGAACACTTGAGAACGAAAGAACAACGTCAGCACAAGCAAGACATAGATGATTATATCTGGGAGCTTTTGGAGGTCGTGTGGGTCCAACCCATTCGAAATCTGCCAGTTCTTCGTTGAGATGGGGGGTTCTATCTGTGCACAACCGGATGGGCATTGTTCAATAGTGTTGAGTTAACAGGCATACACAAGATCAAGAAAATAACTTGTTACGTGTTACATTTCTTTATAGAACTTGTTACGTGTTATGTTTCTTTATACAGAGGTGATGCACCCTGGTTGTAACGGTCCAGAATCTGGGGACATTCATCGAACAACCGTGGGCTTTTATTTTCATATGCACTATAATTTATTTTATTCTTTCACACCCCCCTAAATTGGAGAGCAAAATTATAGAGCACCTAATCCTATCTGACTGGAGCACTCGAAATGCTTCGCTTTAGGGAGAGTTTTTTCTCAATAAGTCTGCCCACTCATGTTCAGCACGAACATGATGTAATTCTATACGTCCATCTCTTACGAGCTCATGTATCAATTGTAGATTAAGAGCAATATGTTTCGTTTTCTCTTAGTGTTTTAGATTCTTAGCCAGTAATATAGCTGACAGATTATCATAGTGAATGCCAATTGGCTGAGCAATGTATAACTGAGTTTCCTAAAGAAATTGATGTAGCCATAGTCCTTCTTTTAGCGCCAATGTCATCGCCATGTGCTCGGCTTGCGTAGAGGATAGAGAAACTCGGACTTGCTTCTCGCTTTGCCACAAAATGGCTGTGCAGGGAGGAGATACAAGTAACCGGAGGTTGATTATAATGCGTCAGGATCACTCCCCCCCCCCCCCCCCCCAATCATCATCCAAGTAACCCTGTTGTGAGGGAGAGTGGTTGGTATTTGTTCGTCAAAAATTAAGGTCATAGGTAGAAGTAGCTCGTAGGTAGCGTAACACTCGTTTTACATATTGAATGTCAATAGGGTGTGGTTTCTTCATAAAGTGGGACAGGTAGTTTGCAACAAAACAGAGGTCCGGACGTGTGCAGGTGACTAGATAGCAAAAACCTCCCAAGCTATTGGCCACGGGTGCATTGGATGTCATCGGAGTTGTGTTGGGTGTCTTAAGGGAAGCAGGAACTCGGGTGTTGATAGGTTTACACATGTCCATATGAAAATGTTTTTAAGAGAGTATCAATGTAGGAACGCTGATGCAATGAAATGCTGCCAAGAGAGGGAGAGTAGGTAATATGAATGCCAAGTTAGAATTTGAGGACACCCAACTCTGTCATGGAGAAAGTAGAGTTGAGTTCACAATTGGCTTGGAAAAGTGCATCATCATTATTAGATAGGAGTATAATGTCATCAACATAAATGGCTAAAATGACAATGACACCACCATGGGAACGGTGGTAAACATTGGGGTCTGCATCAAAGTTTTTGTAGCCATGGTGCTGCATACATTGGAAGAAGTGCAGGTACCACTGTCGAGGGGATTGCTTAAGGCCATAGATAGCCTTTTGCAATTGACACACGTGGTGAGGATGGGCACGGGAAACAAACCCTGGGGGCTGGTGCATGTAAATGTTGTCCTCAAGGTTGCCATAGAGAAATTCTATCTTCACATCCACGTGATGAAGATAGAGGCCATAGTGCATAGCGATGGCAATGATAACTTGGAAAGAGGTTATCCGAAGAACGGGAGAGAAGGTGTCACCATAGTCCATGCCCAGGGTCTGATAGAATCCTCTAGCAACAAGGCGTGCCTTATAGCAAGCAATAGAGCCGTTTGCATGATGCTTGAAACGAAGAAGCCATTTGCAAGAGACAAGCTTTCGCTCGTGGGGTGTAGGTACAAGGTCCCAAGTATTATTATTAAGAAAAGAGTGATATTCCAAATTCATGTCCTCTTGCCAAAGAGCAGGATCAGATCTAGATAGAGCCTCATCCATTGAGATTGCATCAATTACTTGTGTATCATGGAGGTAGCCATCAGTGTAGCCAGGGAACTAAGAAGTATGAAGATCCATTAATGAGGGAGATTCCTCAAGGTAGAAGGCATCTCAAAGTATTGACTGCAGGCATATATGTCTTTGAGCATTCATATCTTCCCCATAGGAGGATCAGTTGATGCACCAAGGGCTTGAGAAGAAGGTACAATGGGGTGAGAAGGTTGGAGTGATGGAGAGATTAGTGGTGATGATTGAAGATCAAGGAGGGGTTGGTGATTCCGATGGAAAAGTAAATTTGCAATCTACGAGAACAAGTATCAACCGGTTTGAGATCCCCATTACTACGGAGGCATGGGTGCCGGTAGCAGTGTTGGTATTGATCGGAACACGGTGGAGCATTACCAAGAGGAAAGATGCGAAGGGCCATCGGTGGTAGTGGACCAGACATATGGGTTTCCTCCCAATGGACTTGACAAGGTGATGAAGTTGAAGAAGCCATCGAGGGGTTTGGCACTGGGAGAGTAGCAGGTTGGGTCAAAGATGAAGCATCGCTATGGACGTGATCGCAATCCGGGTGGATCGGGTCTGGTCATGGTACATGTAGAGTGTATGAAGCTAATGAGTGTTGGAAGGTTTATGTGATAAAAAATGTGAAGGTGAAGATGAAGTTGGGTATGGGGACGAGAGATTTCATGATTTGATTATGAAAGGGGAACATATGGATGTATGCATGATGAGAAAAAAAAGAAAACCACACACATGGATCAATTTATGAAAGGAAGAATGGTCCAAGAATGAAGCTTCTTATACACTTTTGAAAATTAATTCATATGAATGGGTTCCTGTTGATGTATGCATGATGAGAAAAAAAAAGAAAACCACACACATGAATCAATTTTTCAAAGGAAGGGTGGTCCAAAAATGGAGCTTCTTATACACTTTCAAAACTGAACCATATGCATGGGTTTTGGTGGGTGGTATGAATGCATGTGGGTCATGATGTATGAACAAATAGAAACTTGTTCTCTCAATCTCAATGGATCATCCTTATTGGTTCAGCACATGACTGCAGAGCCTTCTTACACATAGAAAGAGATAGAAGGAGACATGTAAAAACATATCAGAGACTAAGATACAAAAGACAAGAGACAAAAGACATGAATTAGAAGATATTGTTATGTCATACATATACATGAATGTTGTGAAACGTAAAACTAGTCATACTACTGGTCAAAGGTGGTCTGCACAACCCTCTCACTATGACTTTTCAACCGAATGTCACACGTAAGACGATATGTTCCACTTCATTGGCCCCATGTCTTTCTAGGATCCTAATTTGTTTCTAAAGAAGTCTAAGACCCATAAAACCAGCTCTAACTCACTCACACACTCCATTGAGGGTGAGCAAAGAAAGCGAAATTGGGTTTATGAGCCTATCCTAGATTGGAAGTCTAAAAAATTGAATCTAGGAACTATGCTCTTACTAGCCCACCTTGGATCCTCAAATGCTCAATTGGGGGTGATCGTCTCAAGGAAACCATGTGCTAGCAAGGGTCCTATGGGTGCCTAAAAAGGATGTTCTAGGAGTTTCAAGTGGGGTTTATATATTTTTTTTAATGAATTTGGGCCCTTGGATCTAGAGAAATGAATTGTCAACCCTAAGATCAACTCCTTTTGATTACAACCATCCTGTTTATCAAATGGATGGCTAAGATTCGTTCTTTATATGATATCTAGGGCAAAGGGGTGAAATTTAGGCGCATCCATTCTCCGCCATTGGATTTGGGGATGATCTAGACCATCAGATCAGTGCGGGCATCAATTTGTATAAGATAAGCTCCTATTTTTTAACAAACTTTGCATTATTGATCTTTCACGATAAAAAAAAGCTTATCCGATGGAAAAAACTCGTGGAAAGTCCTTCCTTTAAGCTTTAGTGCATCTCCACCCTTTAATATGAGATCATCTTGATCGTACAACATGGTTCAATCATTGTTGGCCATGTGATAGCCCTTCAAACCTTCAATTTTCTTATTCTAGGAAACTGCGGTGACCTTGAAAACTAGATTTTGTGCTCTTTGATCCTCCAAATATCCTTTGATGAAGATGAGAATTTATAGGGCTCTATTTTGAAAGGGCTCCTTTAGGAATATGCAGAAAAAACTCCCATCTAAATCTCCCTCATACAAGTTTGACTACATTTGGAAGCTTGCAAGGTGGAATTAAGGTGTCTAGGAAGCTTTGATAGCCTTGAAAATTTGTACAAATATGTAGCCACATATGAGCTTTATACATGACAAATCCCGTTTTGCTGAGAGGTATGAGGCATAGATAATTGTTGCTTAATGCCTGCTTGATGACAATAGTTTGTGAAGGTAGTGGAGACATATTCACCCCCATTATTAGATTGAAGAGCTTGTAGTGGGAGATCGAGGTGACGCTGAGAAGAGGTGCAATAGTCCTTGAAAAAAGAGAGAACTTCATGGTTGTCTTTTAGAAAATAAACAATAGTATGCCTGCTAAAGTCGTCAATGAACATAAGGAAGTACAATGATTTTGTCAAACAGGGGTTCTGCATGGGTCCACATAGGTCGCTTTGCCCAAGTGGATTCAATTGAGTAGACCGCAAAGTAGACATGGGGAAGGGTTTATGTGTGGCCTTGCCTAGAAAAGAACCTTGACATAACTCGATGGGTGTGAGTTACAGTGGGAGGCCCTAGGAGACAAACTTCACATAAGTCGATGGGTGTGAGGTAGAGTGTGAGGTAGAGTGGGAGGCAATGCAACATGAAGCTGTGTGACACCAACAACAAGCAAGAAAATATCATCTCCTAGAAGAACCTTGAGTGTCGAGGCAACAAGACGATAGTTCTCAAGCCATTGCGGACTTGGGGGTCATATGATGTGTGGCACCCGTATCAAGTAGCCACTCATTTGGCCAAGGATCCTGAGGGGGGAAGAGGATGTACGGGTGCAAGATTGCAAGTAAACAATTGCAAATCCACTAAGGAGGGTACCTTAGGTAATGGCAGAAGTTGAGCCTGGGGCCACTGATGGTCCTTCTTGGAATCCCATCACTTGGTTCGACAGTCACGTTCTAGATGTCCATGCCTCTCATAGTAGTCACACGTGGAGCTTGGGAGAGTACTTAGTCGAGAAGAATCTCATGAGTGTTGAGGAGTAGAGGTACCTCTAGAGTATCCACCATGGGAGCATCTGGTAAAATACAAACTTGAGGAGTGTTAAGGGGAGCTGGTGCTAGTGGAATTGTTCCGCATGGCATCTTCTTGGTGAATGCCCGACATGAGTGCATTGACTCTCAATCCAACGATTGAGGATTGAATAGTTATGAAGGGTTGCCAAGAATGTGGAAGTGCTGACAGGAGGATCATAGTCTGCAGGTTATCATCCAAGAAAATGCTAGAGAGTAAGGCATCATCCAACAAAATATGCCAGTTGTCAAGAAACTTAATGGTTGACTGATGTTCAAGAAGCTGGGCAGAAAGAAGCTTCATAAGGGAGGTTACTCTGGTGACAATACCTTCATGATGGCTCGTCGTGTTGAGGTATCAAGCTCAACATGTGATGATCGAGGATGACACGTATCAGTTTTTCGTTTCTCTGACCAGTGTATAGTGGTCATGCCGATATATCTTAGGGATACTTCATTGAGACTTATTAGATTTATCTACAGAGAGTGATGGCACATTTGTTTCTTGCCAGCTCACTCATTCCTGGACATTAGGCTTTTCGTTATGTACTGGTGTTTATATATTGCGGTAGTTGTATTCTTGTTTTAGATCATTCGTGTACATTCCCTTTTATGTAATAGAAGAAGAAGAAGAAGAAGAAGAAGAAGAAGAAGAAGAAGAAGATGATCATTCTTTCTTGCCTCAATTTGTGTGGGCTTCTCCTTTAGAGTGAGAGTGTGTGTGTGAGCTCTCTTTGTTATCTCCTGCCTCATGACATGGTATCAGAGCCAGCGTGGCTATAGAGAGCTCGTGGAGAAGGCGACGGTGAAGACTACGTGGCAAGGCATGGAGAAAACATGATTTACAAACAACCTCCATTTGCTATGAAAATTCACGTGAAGGTAGAAGACCTCAAAATATTTTTGAAGTTTTCAGATTCATCTCGACCTTCGTTTCGAGCCCGCAAGGTGGGGCCCACAGAAAGACGAGATCAGTTTCATAAATTGTAACTTGCGCTGTGTTCAAGCGATTCTATGTATTGTTGATACACGAAAATTGTGTTTTTCTGAGATTGAACTATCACGTCATAGTGCGACAATGTTCAAGCAGAAGTGTTGCTGGTAGTATTTTGCAGTGTTGTGAATTGCTACAGAAATGGAAAACCCAGATGGAATGAGCCAGCTTATGAGCGATAAGCTGGAGAAGAACAACTGCCATGCTTGGAGATTCAGAATAACGAATTTCTTGATGGGAAAAGGCTACTGGAAGTACATCGAAGGAGAGAGTGAAAATGCTCCACAGTTACTAGAAAGGAATCAGATTGCAGAACAGTTAAGAGCATATGAGGAATAGAATGAAGGAGCCAGAAAGGTAATGTATTGGCTATCTCTTAGCATATAGGATAGCATGATTGGGCACATACACGATGCCAAGACTGCAAAAGAGGCTTGGAATAGTTTGATCACATTGTACGAGACCAATACAAAGGCACAAAAATTGCAACTCAAGAACAAAATGCATACATTGGAAAAGAAGAGCATGTTGGTAAGTGACTACTCTCTGAAAATCAAAAGCATATATGAGTCACTTGCATCTATTGGCGTGAATGTAGATGATGATGATAAGGTGGAAGTGTGCCTTCATTGTTTAGGAGTGGCATATAAGCAGTGAAGAACATCTATACATACTAGAGAAAATATTCTAAATTTTGCTGATTTGGTATCCATGGTGATTATTGAAGAAAAAAATCTTGGTGAGAATTCAAACTCCCAAGGACATCCCAGTTCTGAGCCGGTACTCTACTATGGGATAGGAAGAGGCAAAGCTAAAGGTTTCAGAAGTGGAAGAGGAAACAGTAACCAACACCAAGGTTAACAACAAAATTATGCGGGATGAAGAGGAGAATTTCGAGGCCGGGGAGCCAAGGAGGTCGTAAAAATTTCCACAGAAATGATTTAGGTAATGATAGTAAAGGATGCTGGAATTGTGGTAAGCCTGGACACTTTGAATATGATTGCAGGTTGAAGAATCAAAATAACAGAAGGCAACAAAACAACTATGCATCCACAAGTGCAGATGATTCTGAGAAGCTATTCATGGTTCAACATCACATGATGAACATGATGCCTACTGATATTTCAAAATCGAATAATAATGTCACGTATGTTGATTGAGGTGCTTCAAATCACATGACCAATCATGCATAATGGTTTAGTAGTTTGCACAAAATGCCACTTCATGGATATGTTGAAACGGGTGATGATACATCACATTCTATCGATCATACAAGAAACATAGCATTGTCTATGGAGGACACGAAGGTAAAACATCTTGCTGATGTGCTTCATGTTCCAAACATGTAGTACCCCTTCTATGTTCCCTCTCTCTCTCTTGGTGGCATGAGGCAATGGACTCCAAGTACATGGGTCAGGACCCACTAGTCCTAAGGTGATAGAAGAGAAAGAGATTGAGAGGAGAGCTCTCAGATGCCTTGGGCTGCAGCTTCAGGGAATGTCCGTTCCATTTCTTGGACATAATTGTGTCTGGGCAGTTGGTGCTTTCGGTATCCGGGCGGATGGTTGCTATCATTTGATTTGATTGTTTATCTCTCACTCTCTATTTCTCTCTCTCTCTCTCTCACTCTCTAGTTTTCTCTCTCTCTCTCTCTCTCTCGTTTTCTTTATTCTCTTGGTCTCTCTCTCTTTTTCCCTCTCTCTATGACACGATTCTCTCTCCTTTATCCACTATCTCTCTCTCTCTGTCTCTCTCTTTCTCTTTCTCTCCCCTCCCCGCCACCCTTCCCCGCAGCCCGCCCCCTCCCCCTCCCCTCCACGCACTCCCTCCATGCACTCCCTCCCCCTCCACTCACTCCCGCCCCCTCCCCCTCCCCTCCATGCACTCCCTCCATGCACTCCCTCCCCCTCCACTCACTCCCGCCCCCTTCCCCTCCCCTCCACGCACTCCCTCCATGCACTCCCTCCCCCTCCACTCACTCCCGCCCCTTCCCCTCCCCTCCACGCACTCCCTCCATGCGCCCCCTCCCTCTCCACTCACTCACACTCACTCCCTCCCCCTCCCCCTCCCCTCCACGCACTCCCTCCATGCACTCCCTCCCCCTCCACTCATTCCCGCCCCCTCCCCCTCCCCTCCACGCACTCCCTCCATGCGCCCCCTCCCTCTCCACTCACTCACACTCACTCCCTCCCCCTCCCCCTCCCCCTCCCCTCCACGCACTCCCTCCATGCACTCCCTCCCCCTCCACTCACTCCCGCCCCCTCCCCCTCCCCTCCATGCACTCCCTCCCCCTCCACTCACTCCCGCCCCCTCCCCCTCCCCTCCACGCACTCCCTCCATGCACTCCCTCCCCCTCCACGCACTCCCTCCCCCTCAACTCACTCTCGCCCCCTCCCCCTCCCCTCCACGCACTCCCTCCCCCTCCACTCACTCCCGCCCCCTCCTCCTCCCCTCCACGCACTCCCTCCCCCTCCACTCACTCCTGCCCCCTCCCCCTCCCCTCCACGCTTTCCCTCCATGCACTCTGTCCCCCTCCACTCACTCCCGCCCCCTTCCCCTCCCCTCCACGCACTCCCTCCCCCTCCACTCACTCCCGCCCCCTCCTCCTCCCCTCCACGCACTCCCTCCCCCTCCACTCACTCCCGCCCCCTCCCCCTCCCCTCCACGCACTTCCTCCATGCACTCCCTCCCCCTCCACTCACTCCCGCCCCCTTCCCCTCCCCTCCACGCACTCCCTCCATGCGCCCCCTCCCCCTCCACTCACTCACACTCACTCCCTCCCCCTCCCCCTCCCCTCCACACACTCCCTCCATGAACCCCCTCCCTCTCCACTCACTCACACTCACTCCCTCCCCCTCCCCCTCCCCTCCACGCACTCCCTCCATGCACTCCCTCCCCCTCCACTCACTCCCGCGCCCTCCCCCTCCCCTCCACGCACTCCCTCCATGCACTCCCTCCCCCTCCACTCACTCCCGCCCCCTCCCCCTCCCCTCCACGCACTCCCTCCATGCACTCCCTCCCCCTCCACTCACTCCCGCCCCCTCCCCCTCCCCTCCACGCACTCCCTCCCCCTCCACTCACTCCCGCCCCCTCCTCCTTCCCTCCATGCACTCCCTCCCCCTCCGCTCACTCCCGCCCCCTCCCCCTCCCCTCCACGCACTCCCTCCATGCACTCCCTCCCCCTCCACTCACTCCCGCCCCCTTCCCCTCCCCTCCACGCACTCCCTCCATGCGCCCCCTCCCCCTCCACTCACTCCCGCCCCCTTCCCCTCCCCTCCATGCACTCCCTCCCCCTCCACTCACTCCCGCCCCCTCCCCCTCCCCTCCACGCACTCCCTCCATGCACTCCCTCCCCCTCCTCTCACTCCCGCCCCCTCCCCCTCCCCTCCACGCAGTCCCTCCATGCACTCCCTCCCCCTCCACTCACTCCCTCTACCTCCGCACTCCCTCCCCCTCCACTCACTCCCGCCCCCTCCTCCTCCCCTCCACGCACTCCCTCCCCCTCCACTCACTCCCGCCCCCTCCCCCTCCCCTCCACTCACTCCCTCTGCCTCCGCACTCCCTCCCCCTCCACTCACTCCCTTCCCCTCCACTCACTCCCTCCCCCTCCACTCACTCCCTCTGCCTCCGCACTCCCTCCCCCTCCACTCACTCCCGCCTCCTCCCCCTCCACTCACTCCCTTCCCCCTCCACTCACCCCCGCCCCCTCTCCCTCACACCACCCCCACCCCCTCACACCACCCCCGCCACACACGCCGACACAGACACATACACCCAATTACACACAATCACATAGGATTAATGCAAAACTCTGGAGGCAATTCTTCCTTCCAAGCCATCTCAGGAGGTGACAGATATGGAGCTTGATGAATGGGAGGAAACTATTCTGCAAGATATTAGCATGGAAGAAGAAGTGAGGAGGAAACAACATCAAATCATGCATGAGGCTTATAAAGGGGAGGAAGAAGCTGTTTCTAGTCCAAGAGTTCAGAGTGTTCAACGTTTAAAAGTCATCATCGGAGCTAATGAAGACTTGGAACTAAAGTGGAGTAATTAAAAGTGGAAGTAGATAATCAAATGTCGCGGCCAGCCATTCACGGCTACTACCTTTGTTGGTGGGTCCAATCCGAATCAATGGAATAATTGACCTACCCCCCAATTTGGGCAATCAACCGACGCATGATCAGTGGACGTGAAGATTTGGCAAGGCCTTCTTGATCTATTAGGGCCTATTAAAACAATGGATTTCTGCTCATTTGGGTACATTTTTTTGGAGTTACTTTGACGCGTGTATACATGCAGAAGTTCTCTCTTGCACTTGGTGGTTTCAAGCCTATTGTAGGAGCTACTCTGTAGTGTGGATACAGAGGGTAGGCTTCTCAGTGGAGGGCTATGAGCACTATAGTGTAAGAGAGTGTCTTGGATTTTCTTTCTTTTCTGTGGGACACTATTGGTGTTAAGCTCTATTCTCTTGAACAATTCCTTCATCATTTGTATTGATCTGTATTTATCTGCATAGAGTATCACGAAGCTCTGAGCATTAGTTTTTTTTGAGCATTTCCTTGACAAATCTTGTAATCATCTGAATCGAATCAAAGAAGTGTATGGTCTTCCTTGGTCAATTGTTGTCCATATTTTCTGAAGTATGTCCTTGTTATCTACCTGATCACAGAAATGTTAAAGGGTATACTTCCCTAAAGAGAACCCCCCTTGAGTAGGCGACGTACTGGATGTGTTAATCTTTAATCTCTTCTTTTGTTAAAAGCGGATGCCCCAGTACCTCCTCTACAAAACATAACAAAGAATCTCGTTTCTGTTGGACAAATGGTTGACCAGGAATTACAAGTCAGGTTCAATGCTCATGGATTATATGTAGAAGAGTACAAACAGGGTGGATGATTGATTGCCAAAGGTAACAAAGTGGGTAGGATGTTCATCTTAAATGTGAAAATTCTTAAAATGAATGCAGCCATGTTTGCTAAAGGTGCAGGAGGTATTGCTCTTATAGAGATCTAGCACAAAAGAATCGCACATGCAAATCTGCAAAGGTTGAAATTGATGCAGTCAAAGGAGATCCTCCACAAACTACCAAATTTCAAGGTTTGAGAGATACAAAAGGTATGTGCAGCATGTCAATTTGGTAAATAATCAAGATCATTGTTTCCACATGACAAGCATGTTAGTGAGGATGTGCTAGAAATAGTACATACCGATGTTTGGGGTCCTACAAATACCACATCTATGGGCGGTTGCAAGTTCTATGTTACTTTCATTAATGACCATACATGGAAAGTGTGGGTCTATTTCATGAAAGGGAAGAGTGAGGTATCACTCACTTTTCGAAGTTTGAAGTTATGGTGAAAAAGCAGACAGGGAAGTATATTCAAACATTAAGATCTCATGGAGGAGGTGAATACATGTCAAATGAGTTCAACAATTTTCTAAAAAGTCATGGAATTGGATGAAGTTTTTCATGTAGGTACACACCACAACAGAATGGCGTTGATGAACACAGAAATAGACATATTGCAAAAATAGCAAGAGCCTTGATGGCTAAGAAGAATATACCCCATTGTTATTGGGCAGAAGTTGTGCATACGACTGTATACATCATGATTAGAACTGCAACTGCTGCTGTACATCAAGTTACACCTGAAGAACAGTTCAGAGGTAAAAAGCCAAACTTATGAAATATGAAAATGTTTTACTGTATTTCATATGTACATGTTCTAGATGAGTTGAGGACAAAACTTGATCCAAAAGCTGAAAAAATGTCTCTTCATTGGATACTCCCTTGAGCAAAAGGGATATAAATGTCAAGCTTCTATGCAGATGCCAAAGAAGGACTGAGTCTTGAACCAAATAACAAAGAAAATACTGAAAAATCAAGTGTAGAGTCTCAGGTTTTGACATGAGCGGATGCATCCCCAAGCAATAGTTCCAGCTCAAATCCATGGAGTGGAAGATTACGTGGAAATTTCAGTCCAGAAAATTCATCAAATACATCCAAGAAAGGTAAAGAAAAGCTTTCTACTGGGTATAAAACATGTGCAGGTTTTGAAGACGTTGATGGAGATTCAAGTGGTTGAGAAAAGAGTCTTGATGAGAAACTTGGATCGCCCTCTGTGAAGACTCTAGGAGTAAGAAAGGCATATGCAGATAATACAAGGAGAAGTGACCTAGGACCAAGAAGATCTGGGAGGATACGGAATTGAGTGCAACAATTGACATATGATAGTTACATGGCTCCTCATTGTGCCTGCATGAAAAAGGTAATACAAGATGTTGAACCTTCTTTCTTTCAAGATGCAATTGGAAATGCAGATTGGGGAAAAAGCTATGGATGAGGAGATGGCTGCACTTTATGGGAATGATACATGGAAGCTGGATCTATTACGACAATGAAGGAAACCGTTTACAAGATAAAGCATAATGTTGATGGTAGCATAAGCACATATAAATCACGATTGGTAGCTAAATGATATGCACAAACATATGGCATTGAATATGAGGAAACATTCAGCTGTGTAGCTAAAATGTCTACTGTCAGAAGATTTGTTGCATTAGCTACAGGAAAAGGATGGACTTTGCATCAGATCAATGTGAAGAATGCTTTCCTACATGGTGAGTTACACGACGAAGTATATATGGACCAGCCACAAGGATATGAAGATTAAAAGCATCCAAGATATGTTTTCAGGTTGCAAAAGGCTTTGTATGGGCTGAAGCAAGCTCCACATGCATGGCATGCAAGGATTGTTGATTACTTAACTAGCATTGGGTTTTCTATGTGTGATGCAGATCATTCACTATATGCAAGGAAGGATGATGATGGCATCACAATTGTGGCTATTTATGTTGATGACTTGATTGTAGGTGATGGTAATGAAGAAAGCATCAAAGAGGTACATCAACTTCTTATGCAGGAATTAAACATGAAAGATCTGGGTGTGCTACGCTATTTCTTGGGCATTGAGTTTATTCATACAAAAACAGGTATATGGATGTCACAAAGGCAATATGCCTTGAATATGTTGCAAAAGTATGCTATGGCTAATTATAAGCCAATTTCTATGCCATTATATCAGAGTTTAAAGTTAGATACTAGGTCAGGTGAACCATTGGAAAATGCTACTATGTATAGGAAAATTATGGGAAGCTTGATATATCTCACAATTACGAGGCCTCATCTTAGCTACACTGTTTGACTTGAAATTTAGTTTATGCAGGTTCCCAGGAAGCCACATTTGGATGCTTTGAGGTGCACTCTACGTTATGTGAGTGCTACTTTGGATTATGCCTTGTTTTATCAAGCTGGTGTAGATTTGAAGGATCATGGATACACCGATGTAGATTGGGCTGGTAGTACTTCAGATAGAGGATCTACTAGTGGCTTTCTATTCTAACTTGGAGGTGTCGCTATTGCATGGAGCAGCAAGAAGCAACCCACTGTGTCTTTGTCAAGAACAGAGGCTGAGTATAGAGATGCTGCAATGGCAGCATGTGAGGCATCATGGTTGGAGATGCTACTTGCAGATTTAGGTGTGGCAGTGTAAAAGCCTATCACTATCTGTTGTGATAATCTTACCAGTATGTAGTTAGCACAAAACCCTGTTTTTCATGCTAGAACAAAGCATATCAAGGTACTTTATCTTTTCATCATAGAGAAGGTATAAGCATGTGATATTGATCTTGTTTATGTGATAAGAGATGAACAAGTTGCTGATATTTTCACTAAAGCACTTGGAGGAGAGAAGCTCAAGACGTTTCGGATGATGCTTGGATTAGAGGACATGACATTGAGCTTCAAGGGGAGTGTTCAGATATCAAGCTCAACATGTGATGATCCAGGATGACACGTATCAGTTTTTTGTTTCTCTGACACATATAGTGGTCATGCTGGTATATGTCTGGGATACTTCATTGAGCTTTATTAGATTTATCTACCGAGAGTGATGGCACATTTGTTTCTTGCCAGCTCACTCATACGCGGACATTAGGTTTTTCCTTATGTACTGGTCTTTATATATTGCAGTACTTGTATTCTTGTTTTAGGTCATTCTTGTACATTCTTTTTCATGTAATAGAAGAAGAAGAAGAAGATCATTCTTCCTTGCCTCAATCTATGTGTGTGCTTCTCCTTGAGAGTGAGAGTGTGTGTGTGTGAGCTCTCTTTCTTTTCTCCTTCCTCGTGATATGTCGCAGGGTCATCCACATGTCGAAGGCATATAGAGGTGCACCATCTCTGCTTGACGGTCACCAAGATGAAAGACGAGTTCCATCCATGCTTCGAGGTCACGTTGCACCCAATTAGTCACAACAAGCTTGGCTATCGCCCTTGACGTAATATCCCAGAGGCTTGAGCGCTTGAGTAAGAGGGTTTTGCACATGCAGCAAGTGGGATAATTGCTTCCATCGAGTGTGTCCAAGTGATAATTGTGCATGGTAGTTGAAGGAAGTTGTAGGGTAGGTTGAGCCATATCAGTGTCCGAATCAAAGTAGGCTGGCCCAAAATCGCCCATATACAAAGAAATGGAAGAGCAGACTTATGCATATGCCACCGTCGATACCATGTTTTTTCTTTACTTTTTTTTAAATGGAGGTTCGGCCGAGGCCTACGCCCTCGGACTTTAACTTTAAAATTGCAACTGTACAAGGAAGGTCATAGTACCAATGGGACCTCCCTTATCCCACAAGAATAGGGGATTACAAGACTGGCTTAAACAACGGTCAACACTACCGCAAGGATAGACAAACGAGGGCACTCAGCCACAATAGAACATTATTCCAGATTACATGTCCCTTACATGTCCCAAAAACACGCAGATGAGCAACAGATGGCTTGCGGTCATGCCAAGCCTCATATGGAGTGATAGACTGCTGGCTTGCGGTCATGCCAAGCCTCATATGGAGTGATAGACTGCAGCGCTTTAGTGGGACACCTATTCAATACATATGTTGCACGCATGACAGCCTCAAGCCAGAAACTATGTGGTAAAGCCTAACTTTTGACCATGCACCTCGCCATCTCCATGATTGACCTGTTATTTCGTTCAACACTCCATTCTGTTGAGGTGTATACGACACTTTACACTGGTGTTTTATCCCACGTTCAGCCAGAAATGCATTAAAATCAGAAGACATATATTCCCCCCCTCGATCAGAATGGAGGGTGCCCATTTTAACAAGTTGACGGTGTCCTCATCATTTGATTGATGTCTTCAATTGTGCTTGGCTCCTCCTTTGTGAGGTTTGGAAATTCTTCTTCCAAGTTATATGGCAATTTGACCTTCCTACATTCACTTTCAAACCAAGAGTCATTCTCATCAAACACAACATCTCTACTGACTATAAATCCTTTGTTGGAGGGATTATAAGACCTGTATCCTTTTCGATTTATATCATACCCTATGAAGATGCATTTCTCTACCTTAGCATCTAGTTTACCTCTGATTTGAGATGGATCATGCACACAAGCAATACAAACAAATATCCTGCAATGTTCAAGTGATGGTCTCCTACCATGCCATGCCTCATAGGGGGTCATCCAATCAAGGGACTTAGAAGGTAACGTGTTAATAAGATATGTGTAGTAGAAACACTCTGTGCCCACAAGTAATTAGGCAACTTCGTTTCATTTAGCATAGATCTGGCTGCGTCCACAATCAATCAGTTCCTCCTCTCTACTACTGATTCTGCCCAAGAGTATATCTAGTAGTGATCTCCCTTTTGATACCTCTATCCTACAAAAATGCATCAAACTCATTGGAGAAGTACAAACCTTCTCCATCTGACCTTATCCTCTTTAAACTTTTTCCTATTTGATTTTCCACAAGTACAAGATACCTTTTGAAACAACTGAACACTTGATTCTTAGATTTCATGAGATACAAGATAGTCCACCTACTGAAATCATAAAAAAATGACACATAGTGCCTTGAGTCTGAAATTGAAGGGTCCTTGCTTGGTCCCCACAAATCTGTGTGGACAAGGTCCAAATAATCCTCATGCATATAGCCTTTCTTTGTAAAGGGTCACCTGTGTGATGTACCAAACTGACATGCACCACATTTATAGATCATGTGTTGCTTGGATACATTAGGTATACCAAGTACACATTGATCTTTACATATCTGCTTCAATGTTCTCTCACCAATGTGTCCTAATATTTTTGTGCCACATCTCTAACTCAGATAAGGTTTGATCCTTATAATTATAAAGTGCAATGTTCCTAGTGTCCTCAAGCTCAAATGTAAACAATCTACTTGTTTTCTCTCCCTTTGCATTTCTCTGCAATCCATGTTGGGGGTCCTCTACAAAAGCTCCAAATTTATTGAGCCTAACCTGCAGACCCTTTTCCACTATCTCTCCAATACTCATTGAATTCTCTGTGATAGTAGGTACATAAAGGACTCTGCTCAATAGATTCCTATTCCCATCAGAAGTTTTGACATTTCATACCTTGACAGCTGAATGCTTGGTATCATGACTTGTCTGCACTTGGTGCTTTCCCTTGGGCTCTTCAAGATCAGAAAGGAGAGCTACATTGCCTCTTACATGGTTTGAACAACGTGAGCCAATATAGAAGAGGTGCTCATCATTCATACCTTGTTTTGAAGACATGTTCACAATGAGAAGAAAATCCTCTTGATCCTCTATATAGTTGTTGAAGTGTTATCTTGATTTGTATCTCCCTTGATAAGTGTTGTTGTAATTTTTGTTGCGGCTATGATTCTAACTTTGATTATGGTTGAAACTTCCTCTTGATTTTGAGTAGCCACTTCTTTGAAATCCTCTTCCTCTCTGGTCCTTGAAGTTCCTATAGCACTCATCTATTGTGTGATTAGAGAGTCCACATATATTGCATGGGGGAGAGTTGAAAGGTCTCCCCCTAACTTGCTTACCTCCTCTACCCATTCCTCTTGAATTCCTACCTCTCCTTACATAGTTAGCTTGAGAAGTAGCACCTTCATCTTCAACTTTCTTGCTCTTTCCTTTATCCTTAGGCTTTCCTTTATGTGTATAGATGGCAGAAGAATTGTTACCTCTTGATGGTTCACCATTTTTTTTGAGTTTGGCCTCATGGGTGAAGAGTTTCCCCATGAGAGTGGTTAGATCAGGGATTTTCATATCCATATAAAGATCCATTGCAATTGTGAACGATTCCCACTTATCATCTCCCTTGATGCCATTGATTATTTGTCTCAGGATTTGCTCCTCTTAAGTCTCCTCTCCTATGCTTGCCAACTGATCTGCTACATCCTTCACCTTGGTCACATATTTTGAAACATTTTGCCTAGGTTGCTTCTTTTGAGTAGTAAACTCCATCCACAATTTATTTTTCCTAGCCTTTGTATTGGAGGAGAAATATACAGATAGAGTATCCCAAGTATCTTGGGAAGTTTTTGTTATATTCCAAAGATGTACATGCTTGCAGGAACGAGAAGTTCCTTGCTTGGGGGATAGCCAAGGCCAAAGGCCAGAGAGTTCATACGAGGTACCTACTCATGATGGCTAGATGAGTAGAGGAACCTTAGAGAGAACTCTAGATGGTGACTAGGCAAGGGCTATAAATAGGCTGGGAGGTGAGTCCCACGCATGTCATTCTTCACTTCTCACATTTGGTGTAGTTGAGGTAGTCACTCTGTATGTGATTGCAAACAAGGCAAGTCGACAGGCCAATCGCCTAGAAGCGGAAAGGCAAGGTTTGCACATAAGAACTATGAATAGGCAATTGCACTAAGAAGAAGTTCATAGAGTACGTAATACTTTATTTGATATGCCTGTGAATAGTCCATGATTCATACATAGTGTGTATGAGGTGAGCTAGATGCTTATCCTAGTGGGTTATGAGTGTCCAGACATCTACTTACCATTTTTTTCAGTGTATTTGGTGGACTCATATTATGGTTCTCATTATATCTAGGAGTGCCAGATTATTACAATAGGTTTCTTGAGACACCTTATTCCTAGTTAGGAATGATTAGATCATAGTGATGATCAGATGGTGCTCATGGATAAAGCAAGTTTCATCCACTTGGAACATCTTGCATGTTATTATTAAGAAGGCATTGGTAGTTCCACTAGTTGCGATACATTCTTAGTACGTCTTCATTTGGCATGATGGACTTACTTCCAGAGAGTGGATTGGGACAAACTTTGTATGGGAGAGATTTTGATCCATAGTTTGGATTATATGTATATAATACATTGAGATTTTGATCCATAGTTTGGATGTGGCTGATTGAGATCTCGGTCCATAGTCTCGATCATTGAAAGATTGATATCTTCGTCCATAGTCTCGATTCACAGTTTGGATCATGATGAGAATTTCTTGAGTTTCATTTCATTATAGTAAGTATATCAAGCAGATTTACTTGATCTTAGAGATTAAGAACTATTTGGAAAAGATTTCCATTTACCTTAAGTCTTTTTCCACAGAGATTGGCACATAGTCCATTGTTTTGGATTATCATCATAGTTTTTATTACTCTAGTGGAGTAAGTGATTTTGCACAATTATATCGTATGACAAGCTGTCAATGGGTATTTCAGGGAGACAAGGCCAAGTTTCAAGGGTTTCTACAAGTGACAAGCCATCACAAGTTAGTGGTCAAGGTCTAGGCATAGGGAGTCCGAGGATATTAGGAGTACTTATGTTGCACACATCTGGACTCATTGGGCCTCAAAGGGATTCCTATAGTATTCCCATGGCAACGACTACTATTGATTGGTGGAAATGCTAGATCGGAAGCACAGAGACTAGTTGTCTGCTTTTTGAGCACCTAGTATTTCACACACCTAGCACACTCTACTCTTATCATTTGGAGTCACGGATTTTGATTCCCAGGTTCATAGGTCCTATATCATTGAGGACAATGATCTTTAGAAGGGGAGAGAGTGTTGTATTCTAGAGATGTACATGCTTGGAGGAACGAGAAGTTCCTTGCTCGAGGGATAGCCAAGGCCAAAAGCCAGAGAGTTCATACGAGGTACCTACTCATGATGGCCAGATGAGTAGAGGAACCTAAGAGAGAAGTGTAGATGGTGATTAGGCAAGGGCTATAAATAGGCTGGGAGGTGAGTTGCAGGCATGGTGTTCTTCACTTCTCATAGTTTTGCAATTCTAATATGAGGAAGAAGGAAGTGAGAGATAGAGTTAAGTAGATATGACCTAGAGAAAGCATCTTTGGCACACCATGAGTTGAGTCTTTCTTGCTCCTTTCTTGTAGGTTGAACTTTGCTTATAAATGTGGTCATCTCCTCAACTTCTGATATGTATCGATAGAGACATTTTCCTTATAGATCGGTCTTCATCCTCAAAGACCATGATGGATAATTATTTCTATCCAATTTCACAATGACACAAGGGAAACCATCTCACATTTTACCTCAACTTGCTCTGATACGAAGTGAGGTGGTACTGCTAAAACATGCTTTGTACCTCCCTAGTAAACTTCAAAGTTATATAGTAGGCCCTTTTAGCTTGCAAGTGACACCAAGAACGTACCTATGTGCTTTGGAGTTGATGCTTGAAACAATTGAATCAAAACAAACTACTTCAAGAATAACTAGTGTCACAAAAAATTGCTATTTTAGTCCATACACGTTCTGGTTCTTCTGCTCCGATCTCACAATACATTAACAATTGATGAAATTCCATTTGAGAGAATTCAATTAGCTTAGATAGCTAATGGTTGCAAGTGGAAGCATCTAAAATGATAAACTATGCTCTGAGAAATAAGTTAAGCAATCCAAAGCTTACCTCTGACTTTTGAGGGACTAACCAGTGGATGACTAGTGAGCATTTTGATGACCATTTCTCCCAGATGCGTAAACCCAATGCCTTGAGATTTTAACAACACAAATTAGACTTCAAGTTGGTTCCAAAAAGCCACAGATTATGAAAAATCGTTGAGAATTCACTGAGATATGATCAGAGAAAGTTGATTGTTTTGAGTAATCATAGAAGGGAAGTAGACAGAGATGTTCAATGAACTTTATGTATTATAAAACATGATTGTAAAAGAGCATTGGAATTGTAATGATGCTCAATAGTTTCTTCCAAGATTTAATCTTTTAAAATGGTAAATGACCAAGTGATTACAAGCTAAGGTTCACATGCATCATCAAGTGATAGTTGGGCATATTGTCTTTTAAGCCAAGTGTGTATGCTTGATCATTTGGCCCAACACTTTGTGTTCAAAAAGTGAAACCCTTTTGGAATGTTTTTAAATGATAGTTTATTGCATATTTTTTAAGGCACGCATATATGTGAAAAGTCAAGGAGCCCAAATACAGAGGCATAATCATTTCATCAATAGAATGAGGACCAAAAAAAATTATTAGTAAGGGTGGTCTAGATTAGATTATTGAATTTATTGAAACTAGAGAGCCACCCATGCACCTAAAAAGTGTACAAAGGAATAGGTCAGAAAAGAATGTTCTACTACACCAACTCATAGGAGATAATATCTATGAGAAAGTTAAGAACAAAATACTCAAAAGGGTCCACTCGTTACATGAAATAAAAGTCCTTCTCGAATCCTATCATAAACATGCATGTGGAGAAACACCTCACATGAAACAATGATAGTGGAGCTACTTTAAAAATTGTATACATGGGAGGCACTTCATAAAGATGGTGAGCAAAAATAAATAGATTATGTATGATCCAATTACGCTTTTCACCTCTTATGGATAATCCGAAAGTTGGGGAATTGATGCAATATGACCCCATAATAAGTAGAAACTTAGTGAAAGAATATAAAAATATAGTAATGGATCACATGACGATATTGATAGAAACATGCAACATGAAAAGGACCAAATCACTCGATATTAGAAATTCCATTTATAATTTCACCTGATGTGGATTAGTAACACCATTAGAAATAAATTTTTTCATGTTCAAGGTCTTATATGAGGTGACTTAAATGTTCTATTAGTTATAATAAATATAAAGCATTCATATTGTACACTCCATGATCCGAAATCTAGTGGACTTGTTGAAAACACCAATGTAATGCTTTGTAAAACTGCTAGCGAGATAATAAGGAAGCATCCCAAGTAATGAGATAAGCACCTTACCTAGTCCTTATGGGCATATCACAGATTTTGCTAGGCATCAATAGGGTTAAAGTTTTTTATTTAGCAAAAGATCAAGAAGCAATGATACCAATGGTGGTGGAAATTCAAAGACTACATACTCTTTGAAGGCTTGTAAAGAAAACCAAGAAGATGTGATCCAAAAGATTCTTAAAGACATACAAAACATGAGTATAGAAAGTGATCCTTAAAAAGAACATGATATGAATCATGCAGAGAAAGGGAGGAAGGATCACAAAAAAAGATTAAAGGAAAATGGATTAACAAAAGGAGCTCTTGTTCTATTACCCTCATCTTCTTCTTATTTCATGCCTCGCACCCTCTCTTCTTGTAATCGCATGAGATATCTCTCTCCTATTTGTTGTTTTCCTTTAACCAAAACCATTTAGAACTCAGAGAATCCATTATCATTGTGTTATCAAGTGTCATTTTCTTGTGTGTATTTATATGTTTTGTATTTTTACTAAGAGTCTGGTTTGAATTACGCGTCTCTCAAGAGTAAAAATTTTATTTGTAAACACTATGCACTAAGAGAGTGACATGGATCAACATTGCTGTAAGAGTTTCTTGTTAATGTCTATGCATTCAACTACGAGCATGGTACGGATCACTTCTCCCATAAAAGTATCATTGTGTTGGTTGTCTCTAATTGTGCTAAAATGTTGCCATGCATCATGCCTAACCTAAGAGTGTCTTTAAGTTTTGTATGAAAAGATATGATCGATCAAACCTACCTTAAGATTTACATCTTTGTGTTCTGTGCATGATCTAAGGACCTCCACATCATTCATTCCCACGTTTATCGTATGTTTTTGATGAACCAAGAGGCAATAAATGTTGCCTTTTCCCTCTAAATATGGGACCATATGTATGTACACAAACACACACACGCGCGCGCACACACACACACACACACACTATATATATATATATATATATATATATATATATATATATATATATATATATATATATATATATATATATATATATATATATATGTGTGTGTATGTGCATTTACATACACACATACATACATATGTGCACACACACACATATACATATATATATATATATATATATATATATATATATATATATATATATATATATATATATATATATATATATATATATATATATATATGTGTGTGTGTGTGTGTGTGTATGTGTGTGTGCGTATGTATGTAACACTGTGTTTGGGTGTGCGTCTTACGGCTCCTGTTTCTTTCAAAGACTCTTCTGAATGTAATTGCATTAAATGGGAATTTCATGTTTTTAAAAAAGTAAGGAGATAACTGAGGAAACCTTTCATACATTCCCAAAAGACTGTTAACTATCTTCTTCCATATGCCACCTATGTACTTTTGATTTCTCTACATTCATATTGTTCCTATATACTTACAATAAGATCAGTTCCTAACTGTTGCACTTGCAGTTTGGTGGATCCATACAACTTCAAGAGTGTCTTACTCAGAAACGTTCTTCTCATATGAGATTGCCACGTTATATAATTATGCCACGTTTTCCTCATCAAGTTGCGTTGCAGTCCATCTATGGAAGCGTGCTCCAAAGCTTTCATAAGGATTCTATTCTTGGAAGATTTGAAGAGGTTTTTATGACTCCAGATCTCGCCGTTGAAAAATGTACAAACAAACGATTAAACTCCACATCGGTACGTATGAGTAATAGAAAAATTCAAATCCTAAATCTCGCTAAAAAGTTGACAGTTTCGGTTCTCCATTTCTTTCCATTTTCCTTTCGGTTGATGTTTTGTACATGGAAAGAAACAGAAGTTGATGTTCTTCTTTTGAGAAAGTGTCAAAATTCAATCAAGAAAGGAAGACTGCATCCTATTCGAGCTCAAAAACTATTCAAATGCATATGTGGAAGCCAAACTAATAGAAGATATTCTATACAACGAGAAAATCATTTGATGATGCCCATATTTCTTATACATGCTGTCATGGAATCTCTAAAACTAAAAACTTACAGATTTAAATCTCTTTTTATCTATTCACAATGGAGAATTACCTGCAAGAGCAGTGCAGCAATGAGCATGTGTCCTACTTATAGAGGAAGTATGGTTTTTTTCTCATTAATCTCCTTAATTGCGAATAACGAAAAGAAAATACACCGACCAATACCTTAGCGATATAATATAGAAGTTGTATAACTTGCTTATTTCAGCTTAGACTTTTTACACCTTGTATTAATCCTCTACTTTGGTTATCCTCTACTTATGTTTCATTTTATGTGCTATTTTTACTCATTTATGCAATTTGTATCTGTCTAAAAATGTTTGCAAACCTAAGGTTATTTCATGATAGACAATACAGAGAGATAGAGTGAATCCTGTTTGCACCTTCAACGTTTCAAAATTGCCACAGCCTATGTCTTTTCCTAAAAGAAAAAGCAAGTGGATAAGTACTCGTTATCTCTTATTAATGGGTAACATAGCTATTCAAGTTTTGATGTTTAGGACAATAGCGATTGCGTATAGCGTTAGGACAATAGCTAAGCTCTTCAAGCTGAATGGGATCCTTGAAGAACTAAGTCTCAACGTCCATGCAAGGTACCCCCAGACCCCTGTAGGGGCTCAAGACAAAGAACTAAGTCTCAAGAGCTTCTATCGCGTTTTACTTTACGATCAGGCATACACAACATATCTTGGAATGTTGTTGTGGCTCATAAATCAATGTCTTACAGGATGTATCTAGCCCACCTCATCCCAATAGCATATTTGTCGTTTTGGTCTCTAACTAGGGTGAATTTGATATTATTTTTGTAAAAGAGTAGAACATGGTATAAATGTGGCTCTTCATATCCGATAGGTTAGTCACATTTGTGTCCCTTTCTTGCGGCTTGAACCTCATAAGACAGCTCCGCAAACATGCATTTTAAAAATCGAGCTACGCCTGTGATGCAATGTACAAGTTTCTTTGAAACAATTTGTATGACGCCTAAGATTTTCTCCTAAATGAACTATCCTTTCATCTTTGGAGTGGGTCACTGAGGGTGATAAAAATAACTGCCTCATAGTTAGTTAGGAGCGGTCCCAGAACGGACCAACATTGATGCCTTATGGAAAAGAGCGCTTGAGTAAAAAACATCATTCATCGAATGAGGAAGTACTACCTCTAAGTTGTCTTACACTACAATATGAGAATGACCCTATCAGGACGGAAAGATAGATAGGTAAAGAGAAACAGAGAGGACTTGGTTTTTTTCTTGAGAGTACAATGAACTGGAAAGAGGCACACATCGGACCGGACCCGTTAGGTAGAAGCACTCATCTTGGGGAAGTCTTTGGCATCCGGTCCAATATGGGAGTTGAACCCTGGCCATCTGCATAAAGCGTATAATCCACATCCGCTAAACCACGCCCCTTGAATAAGAGGGGTTTTTGATGCAAACAAACCAGATCGTAAAATAAAACGCGACACAAGCTCTCGAGCGAAAGATGGCGACAATTCATTGAATGCACAACAGACTTTCAAGAAGAAGTCCCAGCGTCAACTTTTCTGCGCGTGAAACTAGACAGCATCGTCGATATACCCCGGCAGCATGAGTATCTTCTACGGAAGCGGCCATGATCTTCCTTCTTCTACGTGACGGGTCATGCATCTGACCTCTTTATAAAGCACCTGTACTCAATCCGCAGTACAAAATTAGCACATCAATAGATATCTAGGAACTCCCCATTCGGTCTGATATAGGAGTATCCATCGCCAACAAGAAGACAACCTATCAGCCAGACGATCATGAGAAGCCCTACACTGCTATCATATCTCCATACGCCTATTATGACATTGCAGATAATGCTGCTTGCAGCAGCCTTCAGTGCTGTTTTCACTTATCTTCAGTTTGCAGAAGCCGATGCTCAAACACTCAGCTGTAGCTTCTATGAGTCTTCATGTCCCAGCTGTAGTAGAGAACGTAGTACGTCAGGCTGTTCAAGCGGAGGCACGAATGGCCGCTTCCTTACTTCGTCTTCATTTTCACGATTGCTTTGTTCACGTATGTCCTTACCTCCGGCAAATATATTGCTACGTGCTTCAATCATTCGAAACCTCCTTTATTTTCTTATGTGTTACGATTGCACTAATCTACTTTTGCTCCAGGGTTGCGACGGGTCTGTTCTATTGGACGCGACTAGCACCGTCACCGGAGAGAAGACTGCTTCTCCAAACAATAACAGTCTCCGCGGTTTTGACGTTGTAGACAACATAAAGACCGCGGTGGAGGCGGTTTGCCCCGGCACTGTGTCTTGTGCTGACATACTCGCGTTAGCTGCTAATGCAGCCGTAACATTGGTAACCATTCGTGAAAAACTATCATAATCTAATTACACATGATCATTATTCGTACAAAGCAAGGACCCAACTCCGTTGCAGGATCGGAGAGCTCAACCATAAGATGAACATGAAGCTGGATGTGTATTTAATCATAAAGCAGGACGTATTTTCATTATTACGTAGGCAGAAAGAGATCGACGCAGACGCGATGGCGTCGTTAGGCAAGAACTGTTATATTGCATTATTACGATCGATCGCTTTTGGTAAGAGGCTTGATCATTAAGATCTAGGTTTCTGGAGCATAGCAGGCATGGGACTCTCAAATCACGGAACAATCCCTGAAGTTGCATTTTCCACATCACCTATCAATCTTCGGAAAATCTCGCCCTTTCCTTGTAGCGTCTGCTTACTAGTTTATTTACAACTCTTTGTTATCAGCACTGTTCACATAGGACGGCGGCGTAAAAAGAAGTTATTGAACTTCCACTTTTCTATCTTAACACAACCGAAAGTGGTGAGAATCTCACCCGATCTGTGTGAACCAGACTTATAGGCCTTAAAAGAAACAATTAGAATATAGAGCCTTGAGAAGCGACCCATATCAGACGTAATACAGACTTGAAGCTCGAGCCATTCTGGATAACATGGCGTTTCACGAACCATGTACTAAAGAATATCCCTGAGCGTTTGTAGAGCGTATGTTACACCTTCCATGGCAGTTCGCGTGCCGTTCAATTCTAAAATTACTATCACAGAGGTTTCACATATCCGTCAATGTAGCCTCTGCTTATCAGAACACATATTTCTGATAAAACTATTACATGCGAAGCCCACCGGACAAAAACACCAGTGTGACTGCATCTATTAACGTCTCTTTGCAGGCTGGGGGACCTTCATGGACTGTACTGCTTGGTCGAAGGGATGCAACAAGCCCTGCCACTGTGAGTGAGGTAAACTCCGCGATTCCGAGCCCGAACTCCAACATGACGTTCATCATCTCCCAATTCGCTGCCGTGGGTCTAAATGTACAAGATACAGTGGTTCTCTCAGGTAATAACATTCTGAATCCTCTTAATCTCCCGCGTGCTCGAAAACACCTACGTCGTATGACATTAAAATCTAATCATGAATCGAGTCTCTGAAGTTCTCATTCAGAAATTTGCAAGTGCTCGGCATAACGAATTCGTTGGCATCAGGTGCTCATACGATCGGGCAGGCACGTTGTATCAGTTTCAGCTCGCGGCTCTACAACTTCAGCGGAACAGGGTCTCCCGATCCCTCCATTAATCCAGTGTACTTGCGAACTCTTCAGAGTGCCTGTCCACAAGGAGGTGACATTAACGCTCTCAGGCAACTGGATATCACCACCCCGACTGCGTTCGACAATGCCTACTACACTAATCTGCAGGACAACGAGGGTCTACTACTCTCCGATCAAGAACTCACCTCTGACTCGAACACGGCACCGCTGGCTGCTGCATACGCAGGAAACCAGAGGGCCTTCTTTCACGCATTTGGGCGGTCCATGGTTAAGATGGGTAACATTAGTCCGCTGACAGGCACACAAGGAGAGATCCGCCTCAATTGCCGTGTTGTTAATCCCTCGTAGTATGTTCAACAACAATGCCCAAAACGTGTTCCCCAAAATACATTGAATTGCATATTCATGAATAAGGCTACCCATTTCATCGATGAAAGCGAGAAACCCTAAACTAAAAATCTTATGGATGTTTTCTAGATCTTGCCCGATACAATGGTGTTCATTAATTATCTTTTTTCGATTTGTAATCTTTTTCTTTAAGAATAAGCAACGATTCATAGTTTTCCTAAGCATCCACTTGGTTCGATACAAAGAATTGATGTTATGATTGTTCTTATGTTGAACTAAACTTACCTTTTCACCAGAAAAATTAATTCCGTAGAGCATATCATCTTTATATGAGTATAAAAAGTATGTTTATCTGTTCAACTACAGTTTACCTCCGAAATGCAATTCATGATTAATTCCTACAATCTATTTCCAAGGAAAAACTTTGTCAAGTGCCTCTTAATGATACGTTGATAGTCCCTCACAACTGATAACTGGCCGGACTCACATCTTGAGCTTTTGGTATCCAATTGGTGTGATATCGGAGCCTTCGTTTGGGGCTGTGGCATGTTTTGAATGGAAATATGCCGTAAACATGTTCCAATGCTTCACAAACTTCAAGGCATTTAAATGGGAAAAATAAAAGAAGAGAGGGAGTGAGGAAAAGTGGGAGTGAGAGATTCTTTACAAAAGATTTAATAAAACTTAAGGTCAACAAGTCCTTAAGGTTTACAAAAGATTCTTTACAAAATATTTAATAAAACCTCAGGTCAACAACACCTTGCATCTAAATTACGCACCATCTCAATGCACGAGACAGACTCATCTCAAGATACATAGCAAGGATCATATTGAAACTATCATAATGTTTGGGAGTGTCGGAGAAGAAGCACTTGGGAAGAACCTCCATGAGGAAGCGACAAGTTAGATGAATGGAAAAGGAACTCAATAAACACGAGTGGGAAGGCCAAAAATGAAACTAAATCTAATGGAATTGTTGAAAATATCAATGGAATGCTTTGTAAAATTGCTAGTAAGAAGCACCCCAAGAAATGTGATGAACACTTCACTGCATGCTTATATGCATATTGCACATTTTTCAAGGAATTGCTAGGCTTCAATCATTTTGATTTAGTAAATGGTCAAGAAGCATTGATACCATCAGAAATGGAAATTCAAAGTCTAGATACTCTTTAAGGAATGTGAAGAAAATGAACAAGATGTAATCCAAAGGATCTTTCAAGAGAACATTATATGAATCATGCAGAGACAAGGAGGAAGGATTTTAACAAAGAATTAAAGGAAAAAGGATTAACAAAGGGAACCCTTTTTCTAAGATATGATATGGATTTTGATAATAGGAATGATAAAAATTTTTAGCCATGATGGGAATGACCATTTCTTCTCAAGATAAATGTCAAGAATGGAAGATATCAATTTATGGATCTATCAAGGCAGGTGCAAAAGGACAAGCATAGTAGATGGATGTTGAAAAAGTACTCGCAAAAGATAGCAAACATCAATAAGGAACTAAAGCTATCAAGGAATAAGATATATGAATGCTATTATTAGAAGAGGATGCATCCTGGAAAACATAAACAATGTATTTGAAAGCTGGAGACATGAATACCTCTACGCTTAGGGGAGGGCTAAATATGCAGTCTAAAGTTTTGATTTCTCCCGTCAAGCTAGTTTTATTTTATAAAAGTATTATGATAGTCATTTTATTCCCCTAAAGATAAGTGCTCCAATAAGAAAAAATATGAAACTAGTGGTAAAGTCATCCCCACGACAAACCATATTACAAGTTCTTTCACAAAAAAAAAAAAAAACAACGCTCAAATATGGATGATAGATAAAAGAGCGTTGAGAAATGTTGATTGTTAAGTTCTTGAAGTTCCGCGCTGTTCTTTGAGACCTTTATTTAGCTTTCCAGAAAAGTTCCTTTTTAATGATGCATAAATCTTGCATAAGTCTTAACGTTTTTGAGACAAAACCCAATGAAAGCATACCTAGAGTGAACCAGTTTTGGAGAGGATCCTCTCCATGAATTTTAAGAATAATTATTCATATAATTTGAAAATATTTCATAATACTCAAGAAATCTGCAAATTTGGGTTGAATAGGAGTCTTGCAAATCTCCATGAATTTTAAGAATAATTATTCATATAATTTGAAAATATTTCATAATACTCAAGAAATCTGCAAATTTGGGTTGAATAGGAGTCTTGCAAACAATTTCCCATTCACCACAAATGTAAAATATCTAGTCGATTCATCTCAAGATATTATTCTCAAATATGACTCTTAAATTTCTTTAGAAGGGTCCCTTGGGTTTTCTGTAAAGAAAAAGAAAGATCTGTGCATGTACATCTTGTAGATGCTATGAGTGCTTTATGGCTAAGAGTGAGAGACTCCCCTATGTGATAAATATGAGAGAGATATGAAAGCTCATAATCTTCAATTTCATGGTTCATTTCTCTCATTTTACCCATAACTAGTACCCTCATCCTCTCCATATTTCATGTCTTTCACCCTCTCTTCTTGTAAACCCATAAGATGTATCTCCTATTTCTTGTTCCCTTGAACCAAAACTCTTTGCAACCGAGGAAATTCATTTATCATTGTCTTATCAAGTAACATTCTATAGTATGCATTTTTGTGTTTTGTATTTTTAGTAAGAGTGTGGTGTGAATTGCCCCTCTCTAAAGATTAACAATTTTATTTGTAAACTTTATGCACTATGATAGTGGCATGCATCACCATCACCATACTAAGAGCATGGTGTGGATCACCCCCTACCTTAAACATATCATTTTGTTGGTTGTGTCTAATTTTGCTAAGAGGTTCGCATGCATCACGCCGATCCTAAAAGTGTCTTTGCATTTTGTATGACAAGATAACTTGCAGAACACGGCACGGCTGGCTGCTGCATACGCAGGAAACCAGAGGGCCTTCTTCCACGCATTTGGGCGGTCCATGGCTAAGATGGGTAACATTAGTTCGCTGACAGGGACACAAGGAGAGATCCGCCTCAATTGCCGTGTTGTTAATCCCTCGTAGTATGTTCAACAACAATGCCCAAAACGTGTTCCCCAAAATACATTGAATTGCATATTCAAGAATAAGGCTACCCATTTCATCGATGAAAGCGAGAAACCCTAAACTAAAACTTTATGGTTGTTTCCTAGATCTTGCCCGATACAATGGTGTTCATTAATTATCATTTTTCGATTAGTAATCTTTTTCTTTAAGAATAAGCAACAATTCATAGTTTTCCTAAGCATTCACTTGGTTCGATACAAAGATTTGATGTTATGATTATTCTTATGTTGAATTACACTTACCTTTTGACCAGAAAAATTAATTCTGTAGAGCATATCATCTTTATATGAGTAGAAAAAGTATGTTTATCTGTTCAACTACAGTTTACCTCCGAAATGCAATTCATGATCAATTCCTACAATCTATTCCCAAGGAAAAGCCTTGTCAAGTGCCTCCTCATGATAAGCTGATAGGCTCTCACAACTGATAACTGGCCGGAATCACATCTTGAGCTTTTGGTATCCAATTGGTGTGATATCGGAGCCTTCTTTTGGGGCTGTGGCACGTTTTGAATGGAAATATGCCGTAAACATGTTCCAATGCTTCACAAGCTTTAATAAAAGAAGAGAGGGAGTGAGGAAAAAATGGAAACATAAAACAAGAGAGGGAGTGAGGAAAAAATGGAGTGAGAGATTCTCTACAAAAGATTCAAAATTATGCACCATCTCAATGCACGAGATAGACTCATGTCAAGATACATAGCAAGGATCATATTGAAGCTATTATAATGTTTGGGAGTGTCGGAGAAGAAGCACTTTTGAAGAACCTCCATGAGGAAGCGACAAGTTAGACGAATGGAAAAGGAACTCAATAAACACAACTGGGAAGGCCAAACATGAAACTAAATCTAATGGACTTGTTGAAAATACCAATGGAATGCTTTGTAAAACTGCTAGTAAGAAGCACCCCCAAGGAATGTGATAAACACCTCATTGCATCCTTATAGGCATATTGCACATTTTGCAAGGCATCGCTAGGGTTCAATCATTTTGATTTAGTAAATGGTCAAGAAGCATTGATACCATCAGAAATGGAAATTCAAAGTCTACATACTGTTCAAGGAATGTGAGGAAAATGAATAAGATGTAATCCAAAAGATCTTTCAATAGAACATTATATGAATCATGCAGAGACAAGGAGGAACGATTATAACAAAGAATTAAAGGAAAATGCATTAACAAAAGGAACCCTTTTTCTAAGATATGATAGGGATTTTGATTATAGGAATGCTACAAAGTTTTACCCATGATGGAAATGACCATTTCTTCTCAAGACAAATGTCAAGAATGGAAGATATCAATTTATGGATCTATCAAGGAAGGTGCAAAAGAACAAGCACAGTGGATGGATGTTGAAAATCTACTCGCAAAAGATAACAAACATCAATAAGGAACTAAAGCTTTCAAGGAATAAGATATGTGAATGCTATTATTAGAAGAGGATGCATCCTGGAAAACATCAACAATGTATTTGAAAGCTGGAGACATGAATACCTCTATCCTTAGGGGAGGGCTAAGTATGCGGTCTAAAGGTTTGATTTCTCCTGTAAAGCTAGTTTTATTCTATAAATATAATACGATATACATTTTACTCCCCTAAAGATAAGTGCTCCAATAAGAAAAAATATGAAACTAGTGGTAAAGTCGTCCCCACTACAAACGATATCACAAGTTCTTTCACAAAAAAGAAAAACAACGCGCAAATATGGATGATAGATAAAAGAGGGTCAAGAAATGTAGATTGTTTAACTCTTGAAGTCTCGCGCTGTTCTTTGAGATATTTATTTAGCTTTCCAGAAAAGTTCCTTTTTAATTATGCATAAATGTTAACTTTTTTGAGACAAAACCCAATGAAATCATGCCTAGAGTGAACTAGTTTTGGAGAGGATCCATTCCATGGATTTAAAGTATAATTCTTCATATAATTTGAAAATATTTCATAATACTAAAGAAATATGCAAATTTGTGTTGAATAAGAATCTTGTAAACAATTTCCCATTCACCACAAATATAAATTATCTAGTCGATTCATCTCAAGATATTATTCTCAAATATGACTCTTAAACTCTTTTAGAAGGGTCCCTTGGGTTTTCTCTAAAGGAAAACAAAGATCTGTGCATGTACATCTTGTAGATGCTATGAGTGCTTTATGGGTAGGAGTGAGAGGCTTCCCTATGTGATAACTCCGAGAGAGATATGAAAGCTCATAATTTTCAATTTCATAGTTCATTTCTCCCATATGTATTACGCTCATCCTCTCCGTATTTCATGTCTTTCACCCTCTCTTCCTGTAAACCCAAAAGATATATCTCTCCTATTTCTTGTTCCCTTGAACCAAAACCCTTTGCAAGCGAGGAAATTCATTTATCATTGTCTTATCAAGTAACATTCTATAGTATGTGTTTTTAGTAAGAGTGTGGTGTTAATTAACACTCTCTAAAAATTAACAATTTTATTTGTAAACGTTATGCACTATGATAGTGGAATGGATCACCATCCCATACTAAGAGCATGGTGCGGATCACCCGTCCCTTAAACAAATCACTGTGTTGGTTGTGTCTAATTTTGCTAAAAGGATCGCATGCATCCGTTTTATAAAATAAATTTCGTAAGTATTTTAGAAGTCCTTTTTTTAATGAATATGCATCCCTCGAAGAAAACTGTGCTTCGAGAAGAAGACATCTGGAAAGACCTTGCGTTTCATTATCTTTAAGTATTTACGTTCTCTTAGATATACGGGGATGATATTTTATGCGTAGAATGAAACGGAAGTTAATGTTATTGTACATAATATAGAAGGGGTTTCTTTTGAGAAAATACCAAAACTCGATTAAAATGAGAAGACTACATCTTTAATTATATGGGTTCGCTTAAAATTCCTACTCGAGCGTCAAAATGATTCAAATGCGCATGAGGAAGCCAAAATAGTAGAAAAAAATGAATACACCGAGTAAACCATGAGCTCGAATCATGTGCATTTGATCATTCGCGTGCTTCTTATACATGCTGTCATGGACTCTCTAACACTATAATCTTACAGATTTAAGTCTCTTTTTTTCTATCTACAATCGAGAATTTACTCTTTCCTTGCAAATAAAGAAAAGAAAAGTGAGTGACCAATACCTTAGTGATATAATATAGAAGTTGTGTAACTTGCTTATTTCAGCTTAGATTTTTTACACCGTTATTAATCTAGGTACAAAATGGTAATTTGGTTATCCTCTACTTATGTTTCATTTTTCTGATCCTCTATTCTTATATGCAGCTCTTATGTGCTAACGTCTTAAAATTTCCTTTAGATCAAGTTTAAGCATATGAAATCGAGATTATATTTCTGAAAGGTGATGAGATACTCTTTTTTTAGCATGCTTTAAGGTTTTTGCTAACAATTCCAAAGAGTCTTGTTCTGAAATTTGTCTGAAACAGTTTCTGTTATGCAGAGCTATCCAGCTAGATTTGCTTGAAAGACAGATGAAAAGACGGAAGGACTAAAACAACTGAGTCCTGTTTGCACCTTGAATGTCTCTAAATTGTCACAGCTTATATCTTTTCACAAAAGAAAAAGCAAGTGGATAAGTATTCTTTAGTTTTAATTAATGGGTATCATAGCTATTGAAGTTTTGATGTTTAATCTCCCATACTGAGAGCGATTGCATATTGCGTTAGGACAATAGCTAAGTTCTTCAAGTTCCATGCATATGCTGAGTTATTTGTTTATGTCCTCGATCATCTTGTTTTGAAGGAGTATTTCTGTTTTAATTAGTTGCTCGTTTTCAGAATGTACTGCGTTCGATAAGGAATACTCATTAACGGTCAAGTTTCATGAAATTCAAGGATAAAAATGTCCTAAAATGTAAATAAATGAATTTTCACTTAACCGCGGACAAGAATCGAATTAAACCTGGGGAAGCTTCTTGAAAACGATAAATTATAATTTCAACAGGGTATGGATGTGTTGTTTTGTATGCTAGATAGAAACTAATAGACTCAAGTCAAGCTCTCTTTTAAAATTAAGAAATCATAGAGATATTTAGAACATTAAATAGGTTAAAAAACTAGAAAACAGTCCATTTAATTATCTTCAATTTACTTCTTGTGATAGGAAGACGGGTGTTGCACAGAATAAGCGGCAAAACTTTTCTGCGCGTGGAACTAGACAGCATCGTGGGTATAAGCGGGCAGGATGAGTATCTTCTACGTAACCGGCCATGGAGTTACGTGAAGAATTATAGAGACACGCAGAGACGCCAAGACACGCCGAGACGCCAAGACGTTATACGTAACAACATGTTTGATTCATAAGAAGGCATGGCATGTACATATAGGTATTCAGAGATCTTAGCACCCGTTCGTGCCTCCATATTTTAATACATATTTTACGGATTTATTAAATCCAACATTCCCCTCTTTGCTGAAGGGAAACATTGCAGAATAGTTTCACTTCTGTGACACTACAAGTGGTTTTATTGATGGCATCGAATCTATATGCTCAATGCATTTCAGGTATGCGATGCAGAGGACAATATTTTCTAAGGTGATAGATAATTAGGTTTTATTCTGGTAATTCCAAGCATTTGGGGTCGTTTGGTTGTAGCTTCAGGTATTGACTTTACTTGATCTTTAGAAAACAGCAGTTCCAAGAATTGAACTTGTCTAGTGATATATAATATTTTACCCCTTCCACAAGGAGTGCAACTGCTATCGTAGTCCACAGGCCACCTGGGTCGAACACTTGAGAACGAAAGAACAACGTCAGCACAAGCAAGACATAGATGATTATATCTGGGAGCTTTTGGAGGTCGTGTGGGTCCAACCCATTCGAAATCTGCCAGTTCTTCGTTGAGATGGGGGGTTCTATCTGTGCACAACCGGATGGGCATTGTTCAATAGTGTTGAGTTAACAGGCATACACAAGATCAAGAAAATAACTTGTTACGTGTTACATTTCTTTATAGAACTTGTTACGTGTTATGTTTCTTTATACAGAGGTGATGCACCCTGGTTGTAACGGTCCAGAATCTGGGGACATTCATCGAACAACCGTGGGCTTTTATTTTCATATGCACTATAATTTATTTTATTCTTTCACACCCCCCTAAATTGGAGAGCAAAATTATAGAGCACCTAATCCTATCTGACTGGAGCACTCGAAATGCTTCGCTTTAGGGAGAGTTTTTTCTCAATAAGTCTGCCCACTCATGTTCAGCACGAACATGATGTAATTCTATACGTCCATCTCTTACGAGCTCATGTATCAATTGTAGATTAAGAGCAATATGTTTCGTTTTCTCTTAGTGTTTTAGATTCTTAGCCAGTAATATAGCTGACAGATTATCATAGTGAATGCCAATTGGCTGAGCAATGTATAACTGAGTTTCCTAAAGAAATTGATGTAGCCATAGTCCTTCTTTAGCGCCAATGTCATCGCCATGTGCTCGGCTTGCGTAGAGGATAGAGAAACTCGGACTTGCTTCTCGCTTTGCCACAAAATGGCTGTGCAGGGAGGAGATACAAGTAACCGGAGGTTGATTATAATGCGTCAGGATCACTCCCCCCCCCCCCCAATCATCATCCAAGTAACCCTGTTGTGAGGGAGAGTGGTTGGTATTTGTTCGTCAAAAATTAAGGTCATAGGTAGAAGTAGCTCGTAGGTAGCGTAACACTCGTTTTACATATTGAATGTCATAGGGTGTGGTTTCTTCATAAAGTGGGACAGGTAGTTTGCAACAAAACAGAGGTCCGGACGTGTGCAGGTGACTAGATAGCAAAAACCTCCCAAGCTATTGGCCACGGGTGCATTGGATGTCATCGGAGTTGTGTTGGGTGTCTTAAGGGAAGCAGGAACTCGGGTGTTGATAGGTTTACACATGTCCATATGAAAATGTTTTTAAGAGAGTATCATGTAGGAACGCTGATGCAATGAAATGCTGCCAAGAGAGGGAGAGTAGGTAATATGAATGCCAAGTTAGAATTTGAGGACACCCAACTCTGTCATGGAGAAAGTAGAGTTGAGTTCACAATTGGCTTGGAAAAGTGCATCATCATTATTAGATAGGAGTATAATGTCATCAACATAAATGGCTAAAATGACAATGACACCACCATGGGAACGGTGGTAAACATTGGGGTCTGCATCAAAGTTTTGTAGCCATGGTGCTGCATACATTGGAAGAAGTGCAGGTACCACTGTCGAGGGGATTGCTTAAGGCCATAGATAGCCTTTTGCAATTGACACACGTGGTGAGGATGGGCACGGGAAACAAACCCTGGGGGCTGGTGCATGTAAATGTTGTCCTCAAGGTTGCCATAGAGGAATTCTATCTTCACATCCACGTGATGAAGATAGAGGCCATAGTGCATAGCGATGGCAATGATAACTTGGAAAGAGGTTATCCGAAGAACGGGAGAGAAGGTGTCACCATAGTCCATGCCCAGGGTCTGATAGAATCCTCTAGCAACAAGGCGTGCCTTATAGCAAGCAATAGAGCCGTTTGCATGATGCTTGAAACGAAGAAGCCATTTGCAAGAGACAAGCTTTCGCTCGTGGGGTGTAGGTACAAGGTCCCAAGTATTATTAGTAAGAAAAGAGTGATATTCCAAATTCATGTCCTCTTGCCAAAGAGCAGGATCAGATCTAGATAGAGCCTCATCCATTGAGATTGCATCAATTACTTGTGTATCATGGAAGTAGCCATCAGTGTAGCCAGGGAACTAAGAAGTATGAAGATCCATTAATGAGGGAGATTCCTCAAGGTAGAAGGCATCTCAGAGTATTGACTGCAGGCATATATGTCTTTGAGCATTCATATCTTCCCCATAGGAGGATCAGTTGATGCACCAAGGGCTTGAGAAGAAGGTACAATGGGGTGAGAAGGTTGGAGTGATGGAGAGATTAGTGGTGATGATTGAAGATCAAGGAGGGGTTGGTGATTCCGATGGAAAAGTAAATTTGCAATCTACGAGAACAAGTATCAACCGGTTTGGGGATGATCTAGACATCAGATCAGTGCGGCATCAATTTGTATAAGATAAGCTCCTATTTTTGAACAAACTTTGCATTATTGATCTTTCACGATAAAAAAAAGCTTATCCGATGGAAAAAACTC
>MU263282.1:0-30000 GCA_020310875.1 Ceratopteris richardii
AGCTTTGACCGTGAGCATGGAAAACAAATTAGAAGCCACCAAAGAAGGATGGATTGACATAGTGAGAAAGAACATCAAAAAAGAAGCCAAAGAGGAAGCACAAAAGGAAGAAGCACTCATCGTACACACCACCATTGAAGAAGAAAAGATGAGACATGCCCGTCGTCTCAATGTACGCATCACGTGTATTGTAGAAAAAGAAGGCTCTACACCCGAGTCCGACGGGAAGACACTCTGCAGGATGTTCGGCTACAAAGAGGACTCCCCTCCATTTATCAAGTCTTGGAGAATGGGACGAGACCCCACGAAGAAGAGAGCTCTCATTCTACACTTCCCTTCAGAAGATGTAAGATTCTACTTTCCTATGCAAGAGGGTGATTCTGAGAGCACTTGATGGCCCCCCATCTACCTTGATGATGATCTCACCCCATGCAAGTAGCACACCGCCGTGCATGCATGCCGAGAGTACACCAAGCTCGCAAAGAAGGAAAGAAGGCTTCATACAGAGATGGTCGTGTCATCATTGATGGCAAGGCCATCCCATAGGGATTCGCGGCCTGTGAGACACTCGAGGAGATACACCTTGCAGTTTGGAACTGCAATGGAGACCTATGGACACACCCAGAGAGGTTGGAAGAGGTGCGCAAAGGCAAAGACATCATTATGCTCACAGAGACACATGAGAGCCCGGACCGGGCCTACCTAGAGTCCACGGTTTCCAGTGGGAGTCCACATACAGAGAGTGTACACGTCAGCATACCACGAGAGGATCAGGAGGAGTAGCCATACTTTTCAGAGATGGACTTCAGAGCAGGATACAGATAGTCACACGTGACTCACTGGCCAGATATCTTTGGATTCGACTCCATCTCTCACAGGAGCGGATCATCTTCATAGCTTATGCTACTTTGCTCCCTCTAGCTCGCGATTCGCTATCATAGATCGAGAGGAGGACTCACCATACACTTGCTTGTCAGAAGAGATTACAGAGTACTCAGCACTAGGGGAAGTCTTCCTTATGGGAGACTTCAATGCCAGGACAGACAATGATCAGTGTGAGATATTTGACCCAGAAGACCCACAGATACTACGTACCATAGAGGATGAGTCTACAGCTCGAGCTTCAGCTGACTCTACACACACTCATTATGGCACTCACTTACTCAGACTAGGCTCTCGACATAATCTCGTTATCTATAACGGGATGGCTCAGTGGCCTACCTCAGGAGGATTGACATGCATGCCACACTCAGTCACAGATGGCAGGGGAAGTTCAGTAGATTACGTCATGGGATCTAGAGAGGCCATTCACCTACTTACCTCATTCACCATCCCACCTATACCCATTGGGGCCGATCACGCATACCTCGCTCTCTCCCTCAAGGGAGACACCCCTACACGCACACCCGCAGCACGCATCCCACACACCACCATCCACTTCACACACGAGCTAGCTTACATATATGCGGCCCAAGTCGAGAAGGGTCTTCTCTTGCTTCACCCTGACACTCCACTATCCCTACTCACCTCACATATAGCATCAGTTCTTCAGACATCCTCCATCAGCTCCTTCCCACACACCATCCATTCTGGTCACACACCTCCCCCAGGGACTATGCCACAACATCGTTGGTATGATGAGGAATGCAGAGATACCTACCGCCGACTACGAGCTCAACGAGCATTGGGAGAGATCACAGAGAGACAGGCCACAGGACAGATGAAGACTCTCACACGTCGGAAGAGGCGAGCCTTTGAGGAGGCACAGATGCTTGAGCTATATCATCTCTTTATGAGTATGGACAGTGCTGCAGCATGGCGTACCCTACGAGAGCCACGCCCGACCACACCTATTGGGGACCTACACACATGGCATGATTATGCTCAGAGATTATATGAGGTGCCTGGGCAGCCTTCCATTCCCAAGCCACTTGAGCCTCGCCCTACTAGTTCTTCTCTTTTCACATCAAAGATGGTTGAGAGGGCCATAGGACGACTGCGACATGGACGTTCGACAGACCATACGGGATTGCAGAGCGAGCACCTCATATATGCATCCTCCACTATAGCCCCGTTGATTGCACATGCCTTCAATCGGGCTATAGGGGAGGGCTTCCCAGAGGAGTGGACTAGGCACACCATTGTGCCTATCCACAAATCTGGCGACACCCTGGATCCAGGGAATTACAGGACCATCATGATTGGCCACACCATGGCCAAACTATACGGTGCCATACTTGAGGCAGAGCTCAGCTCATATGCAGAGTCTGAGGGGCTACGAGCACGAGGCCAGGCAGGTTTTCGACGAGCTTTCTCTACTATTGATCACATCTTCATTTTGCGCTGCCTCATTGATGGGGCAAGGGTGCGGAAGAAGAGACTATATTGCTGCTTTGTGGACTTCCGCAAAGCTTTCGATACAGTGCCACGAGAGAGGCTCTTCCAATGCCTTCAGAGCTTGGGAATACCATCAGGGATGATTTGGGCCATCTATGCACTCTATGAGCAGGTGACCGGGAGAGTACAGTGTCCAGGAGGTATGTCTGAGGTCATTGCTAGCACCATCGGTGTTAAGCAAGGCTGCCTGCTCTCTCCCACTCTATTTGGTCTCTACATCGATGAGATTGAGGACTACATTCTCCGAGCTGGAGGAGAGGGTGCAGACCTCGCAGGTACACCTGTCCACATTTTATTATATGCCGATGACATTGTCTTG
The DNA here is from genome assembly GCA_020310875.1 of Ceratopteris richardii. Taxonomy (NCBI): domain Eukaryota; kingdom Viridiplantae; phylum Streptophyta; class Polypodiopsida; order Polypodiales; family Pteridaceae; genus Ceratopteris; species Ceratopteris richardii. The sequence continues at coordinate 2,717 of MU263282.1, forward strand.
ATTTCAGAGTCACCCGATGGATTACAGCGCCACTTGGATGCCCTCGATGAGTTTTGTACACAGAAGGGCTTGACAGTAAACCTTGGCAAGACCAAGGTCATGATCTTCCACACCTCCCCCTTGGTGAGGAATGGAGCAGGATTCACAGCCGGCGGTGGACAGATTGAGGTGGTCACTTCCTATGTCTACCTCGGAGTCACATTCACGAGCTTACCTGGCCACCGATAGACTCACACGAGCATATGCAGCTTTAGCCATGTTAGAGCGGAGATGTCACCAGGCACACTTCCAGGAGCCCCGCATGAAGGGGTGGCTATTTGACACACTAGTCCGACCAGCTATGATGTATGCTGCGACAGTTTGGGCCCGAGGCCTCACAGCCACCCAGTGGAGTGCGATCGAGAGGCCCCAGGTACGTATGATCTCGCGACTATTTCGCGGGAAACAGTCGGTACCACATGACATCATCAGGGCAGAGCTAGCTGCACCACCCATGGTAGTAGATGCACTATTCCATACTATCTGCTTTATTCAGAGGATGAGGGAGCTCCCTACAGACAGACTCACACGCAGAGCTTTTGAGGCATCTATACAGATATCAGAGTCAGGATATGAGAGAGCTTGGTACAGTCAAGTTAGAGTATGGTTTGATAGTCATGGGCTTGATATGGACAGATTACCGCCTTTTCAGTACGACCCAGACTCACCTCACATCCACCTCTCTCGTCATGAGAGGAATGTTGTGTTGAGACAGGATCTTTGGCACTACATTAGTCAGACATGGCACACACCACACATGGGATCGAGACTATTGCACTATCGAGACCAGTTCTTAGACATCCTAGCAGACGGTTTCATCCGGCGGCCATGTTACATGGATACTTACATGCCTCGTAGCTCGAGGGTAGCGATTGGCCAATTGAGAGTCTCATCACATAGACTAGAGATTTAGACGGGCAGAGCCGCAGACATTCCCAGAGAGGAGCGGGTATGCAGGGTTTGCAGAGTAGAGATAGAGGATGAGGAGCACTTTGTATGCAGATGTAGCGCATATGATGGCATCAGAGGTAGATACGGGACTCTATTTACAGGGAAGCCCACCCTCCGAGAGATCATGGACTCTAGAGACCAGCGACAGCTCGGGCGATTCCTACTAGAGATACAGAGTCATAGAGATTCCCTACTCCAGCCTACTGTAGCAGCCCATACAGGAGGGAGACAGAGTCAGCTCACTGAGTTCTTTATTCCACGACGTGCTGCAGCCCTCCCCCCCTCAGCCCACACACCGAGAGGGGTGACTCTTCAGCAGGCTCAGGATGCTCGAGCTAGGAGACGACCCCGTGCTAGAGGATATCGGGCCCCGAGACATCACCGACATCAGATTGCACAGATCCAGGCTCGTCACCATGGCGCCATGGAAGAGAGACGATTCCAGATGATGGCTGATCCCGTCGCAGCTATCACGATGGCCCTGACTCCACCTCCACCTATGTATCACATCTTACACCCGCCCATTAGCACAGGATGGAGCTAGTTAGTCGTTTCAGATGCATTCCCATGCTTGTTGTACTACCCCTTTGCATATAGACTGCCATAGATATCGCACTCCATACACCCCCCCCCCCCCCCCCCCCCCCTTTCATGGGTATCTCCACACGCATTTCACGGAGATATGTATCAGCTTTACCAGTTTCTTTTTCAGCACTTTTATCTTCTCTGATAGACAGAAGATACACCCATGTACATCGATTTGTCTCATAGGCCGAGTTCGGCCTCCTAATAGACGTAAAAACACTTTCTTCTTCTTCTTCTTTCTCTCTCTCTCTCTCTCTCTCTCTCTATATATATATATATATATATATATATATATATATATATATATATATATATATATATATATATATATATATATATATATATATATATATAAAATCAGAAGTATGCACGGTATGATTCACAAAAGTGTTTCTCACTTGCATTCTTACATACATTAGATTTAGAAACTATTGTGATTGCTTAAAGCCTCATTACTTAAAGCCTCACTGTCGTAATTGCAAATGTAAGTTCGTGGAGAATTTTTGAATCATTGCTTCGATACTTACTTCAGAATAGCGTAGAAAGTGGTCTTTATTGTGAATGTTTGAATTATTGTATGAATACTTCAATCAAATAAATGCATTTTAATATATGAAATGATTCTTACACACACACACACACATATATATATATATATATATATATATATATATATATATATATATATATATATATATATATATATATATATATATATATATATATATATATATATATATATATATATATATATATATGATTCTTACACATCACACATACTTACATATATCTATCTATCTGTCTATCTATCTCTCTCTCTCTCTCTATACATATATATATATATATATATATATATATTATATATATATATATATATATATATATATATATATATATATATATATATATATATATATATATATACGGAGCAGTACTAGAGACAAAGTTGAGTACTCTTGCTGAGAGGAAAACAGGCAGGTTTCAAACGAGATTACTCTACTATTGACCACAACTTCACTCTAAGATGCTTGATAGACCAGGCAAGGGTGAGGAAGAGGAGATTATATTGTTGCTTTGTGGACTTCCGCAAAGCATTTGACACTGTTCCCAGGGACCGACTCTTAAGACGACTACTTGATATCGGAGCTCCGGAGGAGATGATATGGGGGATCTACACCTTATATGAGAGAGTATCAGGTAGAGTCAGGTGCCCAGGGGGCTTATCTCATCCACTTGCTAGCACTATCGGGGTGAAGCAAGGGTGCCCTCTTTCACCCATCCTCTTTGGTCCCTACATTGATGAGATAGTGGACTTCATACAGCAGTAGGGGGGAGATTGCATTGAGGTACGAGGATCCACTGTCCATATTCTTTTATATGTTGATGATATTGTATTGGTTTTAGAGTCTGCAGAAGGTCTACAACATCATCTACATGGCCTAGATGACTTTTGCAGACAGAGAGGGTTATCTGTGAACCTTGGTAAAACCAAGGTCATGATCTTTCATACATCTGCACAGGTACGCAGACATAGTTTGTTCAGAGTAGCAAGTGGACTGATCGAGGTGGTCGAATCATATGTTTACTTGGGAGTGTTCTCTATGTCTCAGGCAGCTCGGGACCGCATCACACGTGGGTATGCAGCACTAGCTTTGATGGAGAGACACTGCCACCAGACATATTTTCAGGAGCCCCGCATGAAGGGGTGGCTCTTTGACACTTTGGTTACGCCAGCGCTCGTGTATGGGGCAGGCATATGGGGGCCGGGATAAGCGACATCAGTATGGATAGCATTAGAGAGGCCACAGATCCTCATGATTGCCAGACTTATCCACAGCAAGCCTTCAGTACCACATTATATCATTAGAGCAGAGCTCGCTGCACCACCGATGCTAGTTGAGGGAGTGTTCTAGACAGTATGCCTATTACACAGACTTCGGAGCATGGATACATAGAGCATTGCTTATCATGCTTTCCAGGCATCACCTGATATGGCATTAGCAGGCGTCACCTCCTCATGGTATGCACAGACACGAGACTGGCTGGCCCACCATGGCTTTGACATAGACACGCTACCACCACGACAGTACGACTCACATGCACCCACCTACTCGCTCTCTCATCAAGAGAGGAATAGGGTCATTCGTCAGGAGATATGGCATACATACATACAGAGGACATGGGTGAGCCCTAGGGATACATTGCCACCGAAAATGCTCTATTACCACGAGCATTTTCTACATATATCGGATGCGGGCTTCATCGAGATACCGAGATACATGTAGACATACCTTCCCTACCACTTCTGAGTCGTCATTGGGCAGCTCCGGGTCTCATCACGTCAGCTCGAGATTGAGAGGGATCAGTCCAGGGGAGTCCCTCGTGAGGAGAGGTGGTGCCGAGGATGCCAGATAGAGGTAGAGAGTGAGGAGCATTTTGTTATCAGATGTCGAGCATACTTAGACCTACGAGCACAGTTTGAGCTAGAGGAGTCACTCCAGTTGTGCATGACTATGGGAGACCAACGACGCTTGGGACGCTTCCTCACAACAGCATACGAGAGGCGAGAGCGGTCACTACAACCCACACATCAGCCACCGGTGAGTACCCAGTAGACCATTGCCTAGTTCTTTCAGCGAGCAGAGCTACATCAAGGAGGTCCTTCTATAGGGCTGACGCTCGACCAGGCAGTAGCACAGAGTGCAAGACGACGACCACGCATGGTAGGATATCGTCGACCGCGACTATATCAGGAGGATATCTCACGCATCAGGACAGCCTACGACCACATGATGGAGCATAGGGGTACCACCACCCCCTGGGTTGTCTTCCTTCAGGAGGCACTTAGTCCACCACCGATGTACCACATACTACACCCACCTCCCCCCATCACCAGTAGCTAGGGTGTTTTGCTCACTCATATTATGGATCCCCCCTGTATTAGGTGGCCACTATCTGCTGAGTCAGAGCCACGTCTCCCCAGCCTTTACCAACCCTACATAGCTTTGTGTTTATTTCATTTCATTTTCTACACATGGTTACTACATTTGTACATGGCTTTTGTCTCATAGGCCAAGTTTGGCCTCCAAAAGATGTTAATATGACTTTCTTTCTTTCTTTCTTTCTCTCTATTTCCCTAAGAGAAAGTCACATCAGAAGCAGAATCAACTCAAAACACTTGGGTTGGAGTCCTATGCAGAAACATTAAAAAAGAGGTAAAGGAAGAGGCGAAAGAGATGAATACATCAAGGTGCAAGATACACTAGAAAGAGGAGAGACTTAAATAGGTTTGAAGACTAAATGTGCGGATCACAAGCCTCTCTCAAGGAACATCTATTGAGATTGATTCAACACAGATATGTCCTGAGCAAGAATATAAGGATATGCCATTCAGCTATGCATGGAGAGCTGAAAAAGATAGTGCAAAACCTTAGGCCCTTATATTACATATGAGGTAAGCAAGGAGAGAATTATTGCTTTCAAAAATGGATCTGTACTAAGCTGACTTTCAGCTGAATCTTAATTCATTGATAAGGAGGTCATAAAAATGCAAATAGGGAAAAGAAGGGTACGTATGCCTCAAATCTTATAAGCTAGGAAAGAAGGAAGGAAAGCCTTCTACTAGGATGGAAGGGTTTTCATAGAAGGAAAAACTACTAAATAGGGGTTGATGACCTATGAAACATCACCACATCAAGATATATCTCTTAGAGGTGTAGTTTGGAATTGCAATGGAACATTCTGGACATGACCTGATTGTGTTGCGGAGCTACTAGATACACATGAATATGCTTGTATCAGAGACACATGAGAGATGAGAGAGAGGTTTACCCTATATAGTAGGACTTTAGTGGGAGTCTTCTTTTAAGATGACTCTTAAACAGGGTATTTCACATGGATGCTAGGTGGTGATTTTATTGAGACTTGGCATATAGAGATGTTTACAACTACTAAGGAGAGACGAGGAGGAATGATATATGTGGTTTCACATTGATTGAACATTGAGAGATGGATAAACATCACTATATGCTATTTTTCCCCACGAGGTTCATCATATGCTAGATAGGAGGTGGATGATCACGCTCAACATGATATGGCATATGCTCCACTATTTGAGGACATAGTTCATTACTCTAAATTGGGTGAGGTCTTCGTCCTCGGGGTTCAATGCACATACAGAGTCTTAACAGTGTGAGTTATATAATATGGAGCATCGATATATCATGTAGAGTTTAGACCTAGTTGAGATTGGGATCAATAGATCATCGATTGATATGGGGCAAGACATTATACATTATGGTAGGCACCTTCTTGATTTCAAGAGTCGACATGTTCTCATGGACAGAGCACACTATTGTTCCTACTCACAAATGTGGGGATATGATGAACCTTAACACTTACCAAACTATCATGATTGGCCCTATCCTACCTAAAATCTATGGGGCGATTCTTTAGGAGGAGCTCAGCACTCTTGCATAGCAAGAGAGTCTCTGGGCCCTAGAGTAGGCTAGCTTTGGACATGCCTTTCTAGCATGGACCACATCTTCACTCTCAGATGTTTGATTGATCAAGCATGACTAAGAGGAGATTGTATTGGTACTTTGTGGACTTCCACAAAGCATTTGATATAGTATCTAGAGAGAGAGCCTCTCTAGAGGACTCCTTGATCTTGGGGTTATACATTATCTTATTAGGGGGATCTATGCTTTATAAGAGCGGATATCTGGTAGGTTGTCATGTGCAAGAGGGCTTTATGATCCTTTTGTTAGCATAGCTGTGAAACAAGGATGCCCATTATCCTTGATTTTATTTGGGATACACATTGATGAGATTGTTGACTTTCTCCTATAGCATGGTAGTACAAGAGTGGAGTCAGGGGAGGGGGGCACTGTTAAAATTTTATTATATGTTGATGACATTATCTGGCTCTCAGAGTCAGTTGAGGGATTATAGAGACAACTACATGCACTCGATGATTTTTTCTCACAACGAGGAATCTTCGTGAACCTTTATAAAACCAAGGTCCTTACTTTTGGCACATCAGCACATATACATAGATAGAGTATATTCAGAGTGGTTGGTGGTCACATTTAGGTCATTGGTTAATATGTTTTTCTTGGGGTTACCTTTATATCGAGGTTAGACACATTTTCAATGGCTGAGGGAGCCCATGATCAGGTCACTCCTAGATATGCAAAACTATCATTGATGGAGAGGCAATATCATCAGACACACTTTCAAGTGCCTTTCCTGAAGCGTTGGCTTTTTGATACACTAGTGACACCCTCAGTGATGTATGGATCATCCATTTGGGGGTGATGACTGGCAGACCCAGAATGGAGACTAATGGAGATACCCTAGATATTCATGATCTCTAGTTTTATACATAGCAATCTATCAGTACCACATGACATCATTGGAGAGCTTCCTACACCCCCGATGTAGTGGTAGCTTTGTTCGATGTAGTATGATTTCTCCATAGACTCATGGATATGGATAATGTCTGCATTGCACACATTGCTTTTCTGGCATCACGTGATCTTTCCCTAGCAGGGGATACTTCATGTTGGTATGCCCTAAATAGAGATTGGTTGGTGAATTATGGATTTGATATGGATTGACTACCACCCCTAGAGTATGATACACATGCTCTTACCTATTCTTTCTCTATACATGAGAGGAATAGGATTATATGTTAGGATCTATGGCATAGATATATAAAGAGGACATGGATCCCACCTGGGGAGATGTTACTAGTGAAAAAGCTCCACTACCATGAACGTTTTCTACAAATTTCAGACCATGGGTTTATTGAGATGCCTCAATATATGCAAACCTATATTCCACATCACATATGAGTTGTTATGAATTAGTTATGAGTATTTTCACACTATTTGGAGATTGAGAGAGGTCAGGCTAGTAGGACACCTAGAGAGGATCGCATATGCTTGATTTTCCAGATAGACGTGGAGAGTGAGGAGCATTTCATTATATGATCCCCATCATAGGCTGAGTTCATTAGGGAAAAAATGAACCCTACATGGGCCTTTTACATTAAGGGATGATTAGTGATGGACCAAAGAGAGGAGGGTGGTAGCCACAATCTAGAGCCTCAATCAAGTAGGCTAGGTCTAGTTTTCCTTGGTTTTGGGCTAGTCAAAATAACCAAAATAAGATGGTAAAAGTGGTATTTCCTTAGTTAGTGGTTTCAAAGACCACAAAATTCGAATTTCACCATCCAAACTTTATTTGGGCGCTTGGACATGAAGCAAATCCAATGGTCAAGCTTGAAAAAACAAAAGAATTGCACTTTTCATTGTCCATCATTGGATATGCTTGTCAATCCAGCATTCATGATCTGTTTAGAACTAGTTTGAGTGCATTTCCATCTAAGACATCCGATCAGCAAGAATCCAATGGACCATGATTGTTTGCATCTGCACATAATCTCCCTCTTTCTTTTCCCAACTCCCATGAAATTAATGAGGCTTATTTTTTCTTTTTCTGCCAGCAACTCCAGCCCCAATGGGCATCATCCTTGAGAAAAATCTAAGGGTTCTCAATGCCCACTATTTTGAGTCTCTCTCTTCCTTTTTCCCACCTCCCACAGATGATGTGAGTTTTTGGTTTTGTTATTTTCTGCCAGGAGTTTACTCTCATCACATCCACTATTATGAGTATCGAAGGGTTCCAAATGGCGACGACCCCTTCCCAAGTGAGAACATTATTTTCGTATTTTTTTGAAAGACATAGTCCTCCAATCTTGTCCATCCATTTGAAACATTGGATGGCTCTAAATAGCCATGAGTCCACTCTAGATTTATAAATCAAATGAGTCTTTTGCAAATAATACTTTTATATGAAATATCACTAGTGATTTTTTATGCCTCCTGAATACTAGGATTGAATAATTTTAATCCCTAAAAATTAGGGATCCTTAGAAGGCCCATGCACGGTTCATCTTTTCCCGTAATGTTAGGGTACAAGTCCAAATGCGGGGATTTTTTCCTTGAATCGTTCATGAATATTTGAAAGGATCTTGAACAATATTTCCTTTTCGTTGAATGACCTTTCCATAGATAAATTGATATAGTAAATTCCAATCGAACATTAGCTGTCATATTATTAGTTTGTTTCCTTTACCTATCATTTCCTTTTCTTCTTTAAATTGATCATCTAAACAAGAGGCCATTTATTCCCACTATTCACTTTTGACCTTCATGGCATCCAACGTTTTCCATAGTCCATGTGCATGCATTTCTAATTCTTATTAATCCTGTACTACATTCAACCAATGCTTCTGTACTTTTATACTGTGACTTCAAGAATTCTACACAGAGGGAAGTAGCGCCATTTATAAGACTTGAACGTAAGTACTTAATGTATGATCCTTGAAGAAACGTCATGCTCTCCATTATTGTTTGAACTCCATATTCAAGAGTAATTGAGCCATAGTCAACACTTTGATCCGAAATAAATTTTGGACATTCATATACTTGACTTGATTTAATCGATAATTTAAGAAAGAAATTGTAATTATTTCTTTTAATTTTTAGATTTTTTGTTTTATTTGTGGCTTAGTGCCATTCTAGATAGCATTTGATTAAGACCTATAAGAATCTTGGATCATAATAATGTCGAAACCATTTCGAATGTCAATGAGAACCTTAATCATGAAGAAAATGAAAGAATACCAAAAGAAGAAATTTTATCTTTCGATTGGAATGCTCTGGTTGTATTTTAACAATCTCTTGAGGTAGGTGCCGTAGAATCGGAACCATTATCCATAAAAGAAATCTTTAAACTATGTTTGAGGCTTTGAGCTGCAAAAAGTATGTTACCTATCAAAAGAGTAACAGTAAGTAGAGTTAGCTTGTTGCATTCAAAGTTATAGCATTGCAAAATAGAGAATTCGATAATCTTTACTGTAAGGAAGCTTGGTCAATGCAGTTATATCCTTTATTTCCATGATATTGGCGCACCCATTGCATTGGTTTTCTTGTGAAGAATCCAGTTATCTATAGCCCCCTGTACGTGGCCCTATTGACACGAAACATAATGATGCGGTAAACAATCTGTACAGAGGCATTTCCCCATCGTTTAACTTAGCTACGATTGCTGTTTAAGGATCTACATCTTCTGTTTTAAACTCTTCACCTGTAGTTGTTATAAATGGAGTAGCTAGACTTTAATATCTACATGCAAAGTTATCAGAGTTCATTGAATATAAACACGTACCAATGAGCAGGCAATTTCACTTTCAAGGCGGCTCCGTTCATTACAAGTGTCTTTTCCCTTAGATTACCGATGGAATGCCAAGAAATTTAGGGGTGTAGATGGTCAATGTAGCTGGGGAACGCCCCCAGATGTACCTACTTGAATTGCAGAGATGCTTATACATGATGACAGTACGTTGACGATGAAGAAAAGCAACCTGCCCTTCAGACCAGCAACAGGGCTCTTATTTCTTTGTTGGTTTCCTTGTGTATTTCTATGTTGGCCAAGTCAAAACAGCTTTGTAGAGAAATCGGGACGAAAAACTTGAAGATTCCAAAAGAATGTTGTCATGTTTCGACAAAAACAAGGTGAGAAGCCGCGGATCCATGAACAGTCTTAGAAATAACTGAGCATGAGATTTTTATTTTGTTTATGAAATTTGATTTTGGCTTTGCCGAAATATGTGAGTAAACTCAAGTATGTAATTATGTATTTGTCAGTATTGGGAATCGCACTTGTTTCTATTTGACAAATCTCCCCCCTCCCTTTCTCTCTCTCTCTCTTTGTCTCACAGATCTTCCATCCTTACGAGAGTTGAACTTGAGAGCTTTAACACGAATAAAGACCCTTTCACTCCCCAAGAGTCTCCAAACGCTGACATTAGAGGAGTGCTGGAGCCTTGAGAACATGGATGTGAGCGCAATTCAATTCTTTCTTTTTCCTTTTTCCATTTGTTATCATTCACGTGAAACGGTGTTTCATTGCTTCAGTGAAACGGTGGATGTATGTATGCAGGCTTCGTTTCTACACCTTCAGGAACTCGACATACGTGATTGCGGCAAGTTGAAGAAGCTTCGAGTGCATGGAAGTTCGCTCGTACGAGTGACAGTTGATGGATGTGGTGGACTTGTTCTCGATGATGATGACTGCTTGGAATTGAAAGGTATCGATGATGTGTGCTTGGAACTGACATTGAAATGTTCAATTGTGTCTATCAATGACAGCTTGAATGTACTGTAAGATGGAATTCTGAGCGAAAGAAATGACGGTATGACACTAAACTCTATCAATTTATGATAATCATAACACGTAATCATTTGAAGTTCGATCCCAAGCAACCTTCTATATACTCAACATAATAGGATGATTTCAACACCTAAATGAGCCGCAAAACTTTGTTGATGACTTGTAGTGATGTAAACCACGGATTATTACGATAGATTAGAAAGCAGTTACGATAAGTTAGAAAGCAATCGAGATTAATAATCACGATTTCTTTAAATTTTGTATAACTTTTGTGTGCCTCGGTACCCCGTTAGAGTTCTTGTGTACCATTATGCTCGAGTTAGAAAGCACATTTATGATTTTCTCATCCCCTTCATAAGTGATAAATATCCTTTTAACGTCATTGCATTCATTTACAAAGAGCATCATATTTAGGAATAGAGTGTAACTTTAGTTACATTATTCACATGTATTTGTTACATTCTCTTTCTTTTTTCTCCCTTATGTATGAATACTTCAATCATATATATGCATTTCAATATATGAAATGATTCTTACATATATAGATATAGTAACTCTATATCTCATTTCAATATATGAAATGATTCTTACATATATAGATATAGTAACTCTATATCTCAAATATGCACGCTTTGATTCACAAAAGTGTTTCTCACTTGCATTCTTATATAGATTAGATTTTGAAACCACTATGATTTTTTAACTCATTACATAGATTCTTACTCTTGTAATAGCAGATGTAAGTTCATTGAGATTCTTCGAATCATTGCCTCAATTGGCACTCCACAATAGCATAGCGAGTGGTCACTATGATGGATGTTTGATTCATTGCAAACCTTTTTTCCTTTTATAAAGAGTTGGCTTTAAATTATAAAAAGAAGAATAGTACAAGTAGTTTAGGGAGAAGTACAAAGAAGAATGTTGAGCCTTTTGTCACCAACGGGTTCCATCTAGTTTTAATCTTGTGCTTTCAAATGGAAAATATCCTATGGTGTTTGAATGGGAGAGTACTCTTAGAATTCCCTATGGTTCTTCCTTCATAATTCAAGGATTTCTCTACTGACCATTCTCTAGGATATTAAAAGAATCTAGAAGCACATCTCTCTCTATATCTCTATCTCTAGCTTTTCCAATAATAATGTTTCCTTCTTATGACATTCCAAAGTATTGTGAGGCACATGATGGCTTCCTTGAGAAGGGCTCATTTCCAATTGTTTTGTAGACTCAACAAGGACTTCTTGAACCTCCTCTAAATCTTCATGCTCTTTGAGTAAGGGAAGGAAGGGTGATAAATGTCTTTTTTGCCACTTAAAGGTCTTTGGTTAACTAACACACGATAGTGCTTGAAAGGTGAAGAGTTTTTATAGTTCAGAATTCTTCTACCTCAGGGATCAGGCGATTTCTCTAGGAACACTCCCTAGGAATCTATCAAACCTGGAAGCACATCTTCCATTGTAATTCTTCCAAATAACTTCCCTTCTAATTGCATTTCAAAGAGCCACCAATTAATTGACAGATTCTCCTAGCAAAACCTTCTTCCAATCGATTTGATGAGATACGAAAGGGAACGTATTAAGCGATTGCTGAGTGATCACAATATTAAGATAGGAAAAGAAAAAGTGAAATAAGTTTTCCTACTGATGAAGCATATTTTGCACCACCATGGGGCTTTGCAAATTTTACTAGTTTTGACATTGCTCCAAATCCCTCTATGAAGAATCTGCCATATGAGGACCACTTTCTATTCTCTATACACGGCTACCACAACTCCTTGAATTTGCATGTCCATCTTATAAAGGACCTGTCTCTACATTAATTCCTATTTACGAATTGATGAATATCTAGATTTATTTGGTTTGTTAGAATATGCTTGATCTTATTTTTATTGTTCCATTTTAGACCTTTCAGAGTGTGAGGATCTTGATTGCGCATGAGAGGAATCTTTGAGGTGTCCTAGGCATGGATTCTATGCCTTTATAGGACCAATCTTCATAGTTCACTTTTTGGCTAGGATCAATCTCAGGTGCTTGCAATTAAAAATATATTTTGATGTATTTTTTCTCCACATTCATGATACCAGTTATCAAAATCCATATAGAATCATGATGTCTCATGCAAACAACACATTTCTAGTCGTTGTTGATTGAGCAAAAAGGGATTCGTTTTGTTCCAACCTTTCTACAAAGAGTAGATGGGATCGAACCTTGTGGGAAACTGAAAGCAGAGAGAAAAGTAATGCCTACCTGGTTGAGGTATTTGCATCTAGGGACTCCAAAGAAGGAGAAGTCTTTTTAGTTCTTGAAGATAAGCTTTGGTCATGTATGTTTTTTCATTACAGCAAGCCTTCATCATCCGTTTAGTCACCAAATTGTTAAGGCCTCCATATTTAGAAAGGCCATATGACCTTCATCCTTGAGGCTATGACATACCTCCAATTTAATCTTAGGCATTGCCTTCCTATGAGGATCCCACATCCAAAGGAAGTTTGGTAGACTCTCTCCACTTTTAGCACCTAATTGATGCTTGGTTTCCAACAGGGAAGTAAATAATAGAAGGGAGGAGTAACATATTTATCGCCATTTCTTTTGGAACCACATTAAGGTGCATTCCATTCTAGTATTGCGGCTTACTATTGCGCTACGCTCCCTCGTGAAGGTGATGAGGAGATCATAAGTTCTTGGCGCTACCTAGCAAACCTTTTCGGTCTCTATGTAGGGGATGAAAGGAATTTGGGCATTCTTTGTATCCAGCTCTGTCTCCAAAAGTTTATTGGTTGGTCTTCCCTAATGCTAATATAATTGAAGATTTCTTAGAAGTAAACCACCCAATGCACTTTTTAATTTACTTCGATTTTATCCATGAGTCTCTTAACTTTATCATAGATTAGGAAAACTATTTTGGTTGGCCACATGTGGGCGGACGATGATGAGTGCTTGGAGATTGTAAATATGGAGTTCCTTTGGGCTTGTTCTCGATGCTGAAGATTCTCACTAATGGTCATCAAGCTTCGACAAAAGCAAGGCAAAAAAGCCGCGGATCGGTAAACGACAGTCTTCGCAATAACTGAGCATTAGACTATTATTCTGTTCTCGAAATTTAACTTTGTTTTTGCCCAAATATGTGCGTAAATTGTTTCAATTTTTGCCCTTTTATTATGTCAGTAAATTCTAGTATGCTATTATGTATTTGTGAGTTTTTAGAATCGTCCTTGTTTCTATTTGACAAGTGTTCCCTCTCTCTACTTTCTGTCTCACAGATCTTCCATCCTTACGAGAGGTGAACTTGAGATTTCTATCACGAATAAAGACCGTTTCTCTCCCCAAGAATCTCCGGATTCTAACATTAGAGGAGTGCTGCAGCCTTGAGAGCGTGGATGTGAGCGCAATTCAATTCTTTTTTTTTTTTTTTGCTTTTAAGTTTCTTATCATTCACACGAAACGGTGCTCCAGTGCTTCAATGAAACGATGGATGTATGTATGCAGGCTTCGTTTCCACACCTCGAAGAACTGGATGTACGTGATTGCCGCAAGTTGAAGTTCGCTGTGCGTGGAAGTTCGCTGGTACGTTTGGCAATTGATGGATGTGCTGGACTTCTTCTCGATGATGATGAGTGCTTGGAATTGAAAGGTATCGCGTCACACTTAGTAGCGTATTCTGATATTGAACTCTTCAAATTGAATCAATAAGCTACAATTTGAAGGTATAATAAGATGGAATTCTGAGGCAAAAAGGAAATGACGGTATGAACGTGAGATTACTCTTACGATTCCAATTCTTCTTCTTGGTATTCTAGGTATGTCTCTACATACCATTCTCTGGAGGATTCATAGAACTTACACACACATCTCTCTCTCTCTCTCTCTCTCTCTCTCTCTATATATATATATATATATATATATATATATATATATATATATATATATATATATATATATATATATATATATATATATATATATATATATATATATATATATATATATATATATATGTTTTCCAATAGGGCTTGATTCTTATGACATTCCATAGTGCTTTGCAGAGCCGATGATGGCTTCCTTGAGGAGGGCTAATTTCCAATTGTTTTGTTGGCTAAACAAGAGGGACTTCTTTTAGTGCTTCCCTAACCACAAGCTATCCTCAACCATAAGTTTGCAATCACTCAAGAATATTATAAGAGAGGAAAAAAATTTTCTCAAGATAAGAGATGGTATTATAGATTTGAATCCAATCCAATAGCTTATGCCAAACAACTTTTCAATGACACTATAAATCTCACTTTTACTTACAATTTCACTCTTAATCACAATCAGAAGGTAAATCTATGATCTTCAGCATCCCTTGCACGATGCAGTGATATTCTAAAATTCTTACAAGCAGCGAAAGTGTTAGCCCTTCAATCTGCAAAATAATGTTAGAGATGCCATAGGTCCAAATCTGCCTCCAAATATGAATTTTCAATCCTATAGGCTCATAAACTCTAGAGAGTGACAGAGTAAATTTAAGCGATTATTTTAGAATGAAATAATTTTAGAGCCTGAGACGTGGTACCTGAAGCATGAGTCACAAAATTTTCAAAGAAACACGTTTTTTGTTTACTACGTTTACTTTATCATTCTGTTGTAGAACATTGTTCTTCATTTCTTCATCTTCAATTTCAATTTTCAACTAGAAAATATGATGTATGTAAGGTTTAGAGGGAAAATATAAAAAAAAAATCATTCTTAGGCTTTGTCCATATGCACAAAATCACCAAAGCATTCATTCTAAGCACTATCCACACACTATATAACAGAAAGTTCATAATAAATTATCTGACTATCGAAACACTGATTACACTTCTTGAACCGCCTTCAAATCTTCATGCTCTTTTAGTAAGAGCAGAAA
This sequence comes from Ceratopteris richardii, assembly GCA_020310875.1. NCBI lineage: Eukaryota > Viridiplantae > Streptophyta > Polypodiopsida > Polypodiales > Pteridaceae > Ceratopteris > Ceratopteris richardii. Next base: position 18,419 of record MU263282.1, read on the forward strand.
ATGTGGCCGATGTCTTCGTTTTGAGGAAGAGAAGAAAATGTGCTCTTTGCTTACTATCGATCTTGCCTCCCTCACGAAGGGGATGAGGAGCTCATCAGACTTCTTTGCTCCACCTTAAAAACCTTTTGGGTCCCTCATGTAGGGTACGAAAGGGTTTTGAGCATGCTTTGTGTCCGCCTCTCTCTTCTATCTTCTCTATTGTTTATATAATTTAGAGCTTACCTTAGGAGAAAACCATCAAATGAAGTTTTGACTATTGTTTTATTTAATTCATGCATTTTTTAGTTTCTCATAGATTAGTAAAATTGACCACGTTTGGCATCTTAATGGTTGGGTTTGAAATCAAGAATGGCCAATCATACTTCTATATCTAGTTGAAAATAAAGACGATAAAGAGCAAATCTTTGTGTATGGTTTTTGAATGGGCTGGAATTTTCCTTCACTTTATGATGAATATTTGAAAGGATCTTGAGCAATATTTCTTTTTACTTGAATGATATTTCCGTATATAAAAGTATAGTACATGCCAAAAGAACATTACCCATCCTATTATTACTTTCTTTCGTCTACCTATAAATTTCTTTTCTTGCTTGAACTCATCATCTAAATAAATTCCCAGTATTTAATTTTGGCCGCGCTCGCATCCAACGTTTTCCATACTCCATGTGCATGCCATTTTCCTTGTTCATTATCTTGTAAGAGACGATGAGTATTTGCTTACAACTAATGCTAATACATTGCTATATTGTAACCTCATTTTATGTCTATGGCATATCTACTTATCAATCTTTGTTCATCACATAAAACCATCTTAAAATTGATCCCATAATGTTTCTACTTGAGCATGAGAATCATGCATCTCTTGCTTCAAATGACATGAAGCAATGTACAGAGAATCGCTACAATCCATGATGAAATAATAATCAAGAAATTCTTCCCATAAAATCTATGATACATGATTTGTGATGAAAATAGAGGTCATCAAATAGAGGAGATTGTGGGCGTGATTGTTGTATTTTTCTCTCGCTTTTTGTTTTGGTTGTTTTGTTGTAATTTTTTTAATTGGTTGTTGTAATTGTTGTAATAGGAGGAGAGTTTTGTTGATCATTAGAGGTGTGAAACCTTGTTGATCAAATTGTAGAAACCTTGTGTCGGTGAAGAGACACATGCAAATGCACAATAGCTGGGAGATATATTTTGGTTGCTTTGATGAAAACGATGTTGAAAGGGTAAGATGCTTAGCATGACAGAGATTAGAGAATGTGAAGGCTTACTAGGGTAGAACTTGGGAAAGGATGGCCCTAAGGTCGTATAAAGTGATTAGTATGCCAAGGGTAATATTGTCCAAAGGCTAACTTGGTTCCACAAGCCCAAAGGCATACATCCAACCTCATTAAGGCTGGTTTGCTTGCCTCCTTTCAAACCTAAAATTGGCCTTTTGCGTTATTATTATATATAACATTTTAATCAAGCTCTCTCTCTCTCTCTCTCTCTCTCTCTCTCTCTCTCTATATATATATATATATATATATATATATATATATATATATATATATATATATATATATATATATATATATATATATATATATATATATAGTGAGTGTGTGTGTGTGTGTGTGTGTGTAAAGAAGGAATATGTTGACACCGTATGGCAATGTTTCAAGCTTAAGGATAGTAAAGCCAACGCAAGTCCCATGGATACGTTGAAGATTGATTGTTCATGATGATAATAATGTATGTTTGATTATTTGTTTGTTGTCCCTCAAATAAGTGAACTCATGGTATGTAAGTGAAAATTGAATGTGAAGACATAGTGCGATCATTTCTCCTTCACTGATTTTTTTGTCCTTGACTCGCTTGCAAATGTTGCATGTTATATGGCACAGATCTTCCCTCCGTAAGAGAGCTCAAACTGAGTTGGTTGTCATCTCTCAAGTGCGTATCCTGCCTTCCGACAAATCTCCGAGATCTGAGTCTGGAGTATTGTGGAAATCTTGAACGTGTGGATCTTTCCACGGTCACCGATTTGAGGAGCTTATCCATTTACTGCTGCCGCTTGAGTTTTGATCGAGAGGAAGTGATGAAGAGTAAGCAAAGTAGTACTGCATATACATTCATTGTCCCCAGACACAAAAATATGCTCAATTCAAAACGATTCACAAATCAAAGCGCTAATCCGCTGTTTGCATTTCAGGATTTCCCTCTCTCGAATTTTACAGGCAGTAACATTTATTTGGGAATCTGGTCGTTCGGGGACACTAAGAATTCGTCAACATACTTAGTTTCTACCTTCGAACATGATCTTTCGTTCTCCGCTCATACAATAGTCCCTTTTTTTCAAATATTCAGGCATACAAATTTCTTTCTTCCTAAAATCCTTTGTACATAGGGATGTCAGACTATTAACGCATCATCATGTTCATGCATGGCTGTCTTATGTGTGTGTTGAATCATAACAACTATAAGACATCCATATGACGAGAAGAGAAGAGAAATAGGAAGAGAAGAGAAAGGAAGAGAAATGTCTTATGTGTGTGTTTAAGAAATAGGAAGAGAAGAGAGGAAACCAATCATAAGACGAAAAGAGGATGTGAGAAATGAAGAACTAGAACTATAATTTTTCTTATTAGAGATTATTTCCTCAATATATAATTCTTTCTCAATACATGTGTCTTATTCCATCGTAGCTGACTCGAGGATGACACTATGAAATAGTTAACTTGAACGTCTTAATTAGAGTTATACACATTCTATCATGCCATTTCAAGGACCAGTTCTCTTATTCAAGTTTCATCATTTACGGTTAAGATCTGTTCTGTAGTAAACTAGCAGAACAAGTTTGTTGTAATAAATTAGCAAAACAAGTCTGCTAGATTTCCTTTCACATCTTGGATACCATTTTTACACTTGTCTTGAAGTTTGTTTTTAGAGATAGGCATATCAAAAGTTACAATAGGAATTTCAAAGACTTGGAAGAAGTCTTGGAGTGCTCAAACGAAATGCTGAAGCTCACAAGGGTGCAAAAGTTTTAGATTTTGTTTACCTTTTATCTTCACATACTTCATACGCTAGGAAGGTTTTTGTTGACTGCTTAGTTGGTATATGAAAATTCTTTAGGATCTCTTTTGATAAAAAATAAAGGATCTACCTTTCTTTGGGAATCTGGTCGCTCCGGGACACTAGGAATTCGTCAACATACTTAGTTTCTACCTTCGAACATGATCTTTCTTTCTCCGCTCATACAATAGTACCTTTTTTTTCAAATATTCAGTCATACAAATTTCTTTCTTCCTAAAATCCTTTGTACATAGGGACGTTAGACTATTAACGCATCATCATGTTCATGCATAGCTGTCTTATGTGTTGTTGAAGCATAACATCCATAAGACGAGAAGAGAAGAGAAATAGGAAGAGAAGAGAAATAGGAAGAGAAGAGAAAGGAAGAGAATTGTCTTGTGTGTGTGTTTAAGCAATAGGAAGAGAAGAGAGGAAACCAATCATAAGACGAGAAGAGGATGTGAGAAATGAAGAAATAGAAGTATACTTTTTTTTTCTGTCTCAATACATGTGTCTTATTCTGTCGTATCTGGCTCGAGAAGTCCTCATAACAATTCTTTTGCAATTTATACCTTAATTTGTCCTGAATGATCTCTTAACCTTAGAATGCGCCTTTATGTCTAGAATAGACAAGTATTGAAAAATAATGTTTTTTGATCAAGGACTTAGGTATAGGGAGCATGTGTGATATTCAACATCCAAGTTATCATGCATGAACAGACAGGTGAAAGCCCAAGATACTAAAGAAATAGATGGACCAAATTTTTCAGAAAACATTTTCTACATTCAAATCTCAAAATCGAAGAAAATATGTAGCCAAAACGTTTCTTAACGAGTAATAGGGGTAGGATTTTTTTTTTTACTTTCTCTCTAGTAGCACCAATTTAGAGAGTTTACATACTATGAAGAATATCATCAAATGGAAATCAAAGTAAAGAAAAATAAACACTCCAATCGAAACTAGTCTTTCACTAAAATTACATCATAGAAAATGGTCCTCGATGTAAATGAAAATAGGCTAGTCAATAAGACAGTAATTTACACAAGTGGATATTGGTAATTCTAATCCTTTAATATATGCAAAGATAAAAAAACGAAATCCCTACTAAGTCTAAGATCTTCCTTAGGAGTGATAGATCCCTTGAATAAACGCCGGGTCTCTCTTTGTGCACATTTATAAGTTCTCTTCATATCAACATATGAGGAGAATAGCTGTCATCATTCAATCATCCTAAAAATCATCTAAATATGCTCCAATCAGTAACCTAGGTTTTGTTTGATACTTAAGGTTTTAAATATCCCATGGAAACTTTTACTCGATCTCATAAAATGTATTGCAGTGATATGTAGAAAAGCGTCTTCAATGATATTGAAGTATGCACACACCTTCAATGGTGCATAGGAACCCTCCCTAGACCATAATAATAACCCCCTTTGTATATACTAGAGTGTCATATGTGAACACTCTCTTAAAAGCACTTTTTAATATTTCTTTAGACCATAGTATATTAGACTTGAGTCATTCTCACCTTTGTGCCTTCTAGAAGATTCTCCACGTGAAAAAACCCACGCACGTCTTGGGTTGTTACAATTTTGATCTTAGAATATCCCATAAGATATGATAGTTAGAGAGAGAATCACCTTTTTGACTTTTCAAAAGAGCACATGGGGAATAGAGCTTAGCCTATAAATATGAGCTCATTTTTGTAAAGAAGGGAGCTTTTTGTCGACGTGCTCCCATGCTATATCATTTATCAATGGAAGAGGCTCTCATTTACTCCAAGATTTGTTACATTTACATGTATTGTTGTCTTGATATGTGTGTGAGAGTGGTGTGTGTGTGCCAATGCATGTCTCTCCTTTGCATGAGTAGGATGATTATATTTGCTTGTATTTTCCTCATGGACAAGGATCCTTGACCCTCTATTCTCCTTGTTTTCAAGCATGTGGCAAAGCATGGGGCTGTTGCCAATGGCTTGAACATGTGGGAGGTAGAGATGGATGAGAGGAGAGTCACTCTTGGGCTTTCCTTCTTGCTTCCATGCAAGGTGGTGTGGGTTTTGGGCATTCTTTGCTACAACCTCAACATAGACAAAAAACGTTCACATTTAATTCTCCTCGTTTACCTTACCCATTTGATCAATCACACTTAGATGTGATGACCTTAGAAAAAGTAGGAAAATTGATTCTCACTTTCAAGGGATCTTCTCCACATGTATATGGTCAAAGATTTGATGGTCAAAGATTTGATGAAATAGTTTACTGCCTACGTGTTTTTGAGTTTATTATACTTGGAATAAGGAATGCAAACCCCTTTGCTTACAAATAATGTCTTCTTTCTTCCAAGGTAACTTTAGCTAGCCATACCTCACTATAATCTTTCATAGTCATCTAGCTAGTTAGCTTTGAGTTGTAACTAGTTTTTGTACTTCATAGCATATCCATTTTTAAAGTTGTATGGTTTTTTAATTGATAATATAGTTTTCTAGGTTTTTCTCATCTCTTAGGTTGGGAGGATGGCTGATTTGGATACGGACTCAATAATGATAAATAATTCTTGGATTCTCCCATGCCACATGGTTACGTAGATATGTTATCACATGTTTGGTTTTTATGATGGTTCGATGGATGCCTAGGATATATGCATGCGTTGCATGGCTCGGTTAGCCATGAGCGCATACATTTTTTCAGGCTTTGTGACTCCGATGTACAAATTTGTTATGTTTGAGAGTAGCCATTGGAGTTGCTATTGGAGCAATTTTACTTGGAGTTGTCAGTCATTGAATGATTAAAATGTGCATATGGAAACTGGGAGCTTTGTAGTAACTTCGTAAGTTCTTGCATGACAGAGTTGAGCTTTACTCCTATTCATATGAATGGATACATTGTTTGAGGTAGTTGGTGGAGGATCATTGGTATGAGATGAGGTCAGAACTCTTCTTGTGCATTATCGTATTGTCCTATATCATTCCTTGTATATCTGGTTCCACTTTTGGTCACATTAACCTTTCAATGGGCGATTTCCAAGATGTAAGGGTCACGCAATCCTATCCATTTTTTATACATATAATCTTTATAGAGTATTACTTTACAAGATTATTATGTTTCTGAGGTTCCCAATCACGTATGTGCATGTCCTCTCTCTCTCTCTCTCTCTCTCTCTCTCTATATATATATATATATATATATATATATATATATATATATATATATATATATATATATATATATATATATATATATATATATATATATCCCTCTCTCTCTCTGTCCCCCTCCCCATCTCCTCCTTGATCTTCTTGTTCAGCCCACCCAAGGCCTTTGGTTTCTTTTCCATCAAGTGATTCCTTATCCTAAACCATAACGGTTGGTAGTTGTTTTCATACCTTTTCAACATGCGATGCTTCGTGAACCTCTATTGATGTGAATTAGGAGTATAGAGGAATACAAATTTTCCTTAGAATCCTTTATTTTTCTCCCTTAAAAATGTTGCTTTTATAACCTTCTATTGAAAGTTGAAAACTTATTTGCTAACGTCGTTTTAGATTTGTTCTTCTAGTTCCAAAAACGTATTTACTTCAAAAACTCTATAAGAGGATAGGTAAGGCCCATTATGGATCTTATCCCAAAATTGAGGAGTTGTAACCCTTATGATCTCTTCAAAATACACCATGGTCCCTCCTAAGATCAATTACTATCTCAAAACATTATATTTATAAAAAAAAATCATGCCCTTGAACTTTTTTGTCTTTGTAGATAAAATTGTTATCAATTTGTTTTCTCAATTTTTTGACAAAATATTTAGTGCACATTTTCCTCAAAGTTCGATAGAGTGTTTGAGTGGAGTACATACTCTCTATAATTTATTTTAGCCTCATCACCTATATGAATTTTGATTGCAAAAGGTTATCTTCTAGTTTCACACATAACTAATAAATTTGTCAATGTAGAAATCACTTTTGCAAACATTAGAGTTTTAGGCCTTTCCTTCTTCTATTAGTTTATGAGCCACGTTTGCGGAAGCACGCGAACATCACAAGGAAGAAGAAGAAGCTTGGAGCACAAACACACAATACTGAATGTATTACTAGAGAATGTACAAAGATAAGTAGCCCATTAGGGCATTAGGCCTATATACAAGCCGGGGGAAAAAAACCTCATAAAGAGGGAAAAAGGTGCCCCAGCGGTCCTAGTGTGTTCACACACATCACTACCTAAATATATCAACACTACCAATCATGAAGAAAAATCCACTAATGGACACACAAGTGTCATAGCAACAAGCCTAGTTCGAGTCAAAAAAAGCATGTAATTCTGGCAGTATCGATCCCCCCTTAGGATAAAATAATCCAAGTAGCTAGGTACCACTCAAGTAGCAAAAGATCTGTTTAACCACCTGCCAATGCTTGAGACCTGGCCAATGCATAAACCTGCTCATGTATGAGACAAAGAATTGAATATCTGGCCAAGCAATGCATAAGTAAATCAAGCATCCAATAGCCTGCTGATAGAGAATAGCATCTCGAGCATCATGAAGACTTAAACATAAACTTTTCTCCATAGGAGTGGTAATAGGTTTACAGTCTTCAAACCCAAAACATTGAAATAATTTGTCAATGTATTTCATTTGACACAAATCCATTCCACCATCAACTTGCATAAAATGAATGCCCAAATAATGATGCAAATGCTCCAAATCAGACATATCAAATGAGGCATGCAAATCAGCCTTCAAATCAACAATATGCTTCTCATAGGGACCAGTGAGCAACTTGTCATCAACATACACAACAATGATGAGAAGCATCAGAAGCACATCATTAGCATGCTTAACATATAAGGTGCTTTCAGTTGGACTATTCTCAAAACCATGTGCAATGCAATAGGCATGTATATTTTCATACCAAGCACGTGGTCTTTGCTTTAAACCATGTAAATCCTTTTTGAACGTGCACACTTGGTTTTCATGCCCTTTCTGCACAAAGCCATGGGCCTGAGAAACATACACTTCTTCATGTAAGTCACTATTCAAAAATGCCATTTTAATGTCCAAGTGATGTACATTCCAACCATGATTAGCTCCAAGTGCACCGATGCTATGAATAGTAATCATTTGGAAAGTAGGAGCAAAGGTCTCATCAAAATCAATGATAGAGTGTTCAGAGACCAAAGCAAGCTGAGATCGTGATTTCAACACCACAGAGAAAAGCAATTTTGATCTCCTAATGCTCACCAAATTTTGTGTGATTTTGAGATTGCGATTGGAGGGGTGTCGACAATGCCCTAGGTGAAGCAATGATGTTCTCTGATACCAATTGTTGGAGTTAGATTTATGCGGAAGCACATGAATACCACAAGGAAGAAGGAGAAGCTTGGAGCACAATAAAGAATACTGAATATATTACCACTAGAATGTACAATGATATATAACCCATTAGGGCAATAGGCATGTATATAAGCCAAAGGAAAAAAACCTCCTAAAGAGGGAAGAAAGTGCCCTGATGACCCTAGTGTGTTCACACACATCATTACCTAAATATATCAACAGAAAGTCATTTGAGATTAGTAATAAATAAATTACAAGAAGATAAGTTGTATGTTAATCCAGAAAAGACTCGGTTGTTTCTACTATAAATAGAGTATTTAGGGCATGTGGTATGGTCGAGATGGATCCCAAATAGGTCTTAGGTATTCTAGCTTGGCCTACTCCTCAGGATTAGGGGCAGATGTGCTCATTTCTAGGACTTTCTAAATTTTATAAAAAAATCATCTCTTCTTATTCATCAATAGCAATGCCTATGACGAACTTGCTTCAAGGCAAAGTTTCATTTGCATGGAAGAAAGAGCAACAAAAAAGTTTTGATACTCTGAAATAGGTTGTTTTAGAGACTCCTATACTCAAAGTGGTAGATCTGCAAAAACCATTTGAGTGAGAGATAGATGCTAGTGGCATAGCCATAAGGGAAGTTTTGAGCCTAGATGGCATGCCAATAACTTTTGAAAGCAAGAAATTGAGTAGTGCATAGTGCAATTTGCCAGTGCATGAATACGAATTATATGCAGTGGTCCATGCTCTTAATGTCTAAAGACGCTACCTTTATGGTGCCTACTTTAAGGTATACATAGACACAATAACTCAAGTTCTTTTGTAGTCAACCTAACCTTCAAGGTAGATAGGCTCATTGGGCTGAGTTGATGCAAGAGTTCTACATGCAAATCCCATATAGAAGAGGAAAAAAGAATGTAGTACTTGATGCATTATCACAGATACTATATCAAATGAGCTTTATAGTTCTAGAAAGCTCATTGCTTGAAGAAATAAAGGAAGTATAGGTGGAAGATCCACATTTATAACAAATTATTAGATCCATCAATGATGACTCTATCATACGAGCGGTCATGTTCTCTGTTCTCGGCCTCATTGGATTTTTCTTATCGAATTCTTGAACCTTGCTTGGTGCTCTCTGAAGGTTTCTTGCAGGTTCTCAAGTATGATCACTGATGTCATAGCCTTTCCAATGAATAAGGTACTACAATCTTCCTCAAGATATTCTCGAATCTAGGACATACTCGACTTTTATGATCATCAATCTCTATAGGTGGTCAAGGACTAGGTCTCTCCCCCCTCAATGGTGAAATATGATATGGTTCCAACATGGATACATCAAAAATTAGATGTATTCTCGTGCTACTTGGTAGCTGGAGCTTGAAGATGACTGGATTTATCTTCGCCAGTTTAACTTGTACACCAATGAGCTTGCAAAGACTGTTCCAAAAGCTAGATATGAACTATGAACCTCAATCACTGACAATATCATCATGCAATCCATGAAGCCTAAAAATGTATCTGAGAAAAATTCTAGCGGTGGTTGCACCTATGATTGCCTTGGTTATTGCAATGAAGTGTGCCATCTTTGTAAATCTATCCACAATAACAAGAATGGCATCATACTTATCTGACTTTGGTAGATTTCTAATGAAATCCATAGACAATGAAGCCCATCGCCTTTCTGGAATAGGCAAAAGTTGCAAGAGGCCATGAGGTTTATGTCAGGGTACCTTAGATCTATTGCAAGTGTCACACATTGGGATATATTCTTTGACTTCCTTCCACATTTAAGGCCACCAAAAATCCGTTGATATGAGTTCTATTGTTTTATTCACTCCAAAATGTCCTATTGCAAGGTTGTCATGACATTGTTGGATCTTGGGCCTCCCTCGAGGGACATACAATAGGTTCTTATAGAGTAGTAACCCATCCTTTTCCTGAAATTTGTTTACTTCTTGGACTTTTCCTTCTTGATCTTTCTGCTTAATGTTACAAAACAATACATCATCTGGTAGATTCTCACGGATCAAATGATTCAAGGTTGAATCTTCATGATGGCTTGAAGAGATAGCTGCTAACTAGAGATGCCTAGGCTTGATTAATACACTCCCTTGTTGATCGAAGGGCTCTTCACCCCTCTTTGTTGCAAGGTAAGATCTTCTGGACAGGGCATCTGACTAACATTGTTGACGTCCTGGATGGCATTTGATGAAAAAGTTGAATCTAGATAGAAACTTACTCCATCGAGATTGCCTTTTATTGAGGATGCAGGTGGTCATAAAATAATATAAGTTCTCGTGATCTGTATAAACACTAACTTTGTGAGCTACTCCTTCTATATGGAGATGCCAGGTGTCCACCGTATATCCAATAGTTTTCCCTAAGTTGAATCCTTCTTCCAAATGTAGTTGCAGTTGGCTATTGATCCTTGTTGAAATCCATAGTTTGTTTTTCCCCCAATCTTGCAAAGCTTTTGCTTGCCTCAGCCAAGGTCTCCCCAGGAGTAATGGATAAGAAGTCTCCTGTGGAAGTGCAATAACAACAAAATCTAGAACAAAGTGGCAACCCTGTACTGTCATTAGTACCTTTTCAATAATGCGAAGAGGCGCAACCCGATGTTGAACTGCTAATGTAACTATGAATGGTGCCATCTTGGCAGGGTTCAAATTCAGGTTCTTCATTGTGAAATCCAGCATCAAATTGATACTAGAGCCTCCATCTATGATCACACCTGTGAGAGCTTCATCCTTTATACAAACAGATAATCTTGAGCTTTGGTAGTCTACCAAGGGTGCAGGGGGAAAATCAACCATGAAACCATCTATACTGGGTGATTGGATAAAGTGAGTAGAGTGTATAATCTTCAATAAGTCACTTCTTATTTTTGAATCCATCCTTATAAGTTCGTACAAACTAACCTTATGATGAATGCCTTTCAAAACCTGCTCAATGTTTACCTCATGTGTGTCTGCTTGCAGAATTGTTGGTTGGTCCCTTAATGAAGTAGCCATCCTTTCATAAGCTCCTTCAATGTTTGCTTGGTCCTTCCAACCAACCTTCTTTTCCTCCTCTTTATCCTGGAGTCCTTCTTGTTCCTCTCTACGGATTGTTGCTGCTTGTCTGGCTCTAGTCATCATGGGCATTGCAGATGATGAAACAACATAAGACTTAGTGGTCATACCTTCTTCTTGTG
>MU263282.1:35000-46023 GCA_020310875.1 Ceratopteris richardii
GAAATACTGGATTTGCTACAACATACAACGAGCTCATATTGTCTCCATGTATGATAGGTATACCTGATCAATACCCAAGCTTTTGAACAAGGTCTGCATCCATATCACTTCTTTTGCTGATTCCACAAGTCCTTTATACACACAGATTCAGTTGACGATAAAGCCACTATATGCTGCTTCTTTGAACACCAGCTTACAAGCTTATCTCCCAAGTATATCATATACCCATGTGTTGACCTTCTGTCATCTTGACTTCCTGCCCATTCTGAATCACTGTATGCTCTCAACTTTATATCTGACGTAAAAGGATAATATAATCCTTCCTTTATAGTTCTTTTGATATATCTAAGAACTCTTTGTCTTGCAACCCAATGTTGATCCTTCGGACAATGCATGAACTGTGAGAGAACTCCTACTGCATAACTAACATCTGGTCTTGTTAGCGTAGCATAAATCAAGCTTCCCACTAAAGATTGATACTTTCTCATATCTTAAAACTATGCACCATCATATTTGCTGAGTTTATGATTGACCTCAAGTGGTGTTGAAGCTTCTCTGCAATTCTCCATGTTAAACTTCTTCAGTAAGTTGAGAAGATACATTTCTTGTGAAACATATACACCATGATCTGTATATGTAACTTCCATACCAAGAAAGTATGATAACTTTCCTAGATCACTGAACTTGAACTCTTTTTCAAGCAATCTCTTTACCTCCTTGATTCCTTCATCTAGGCTACCTGTGATTATAATGTCATCTACATAAATACAAATGTAGATCATACCTTCATCTATTCTCTTTATGAGTAGACTTGCATCCGCCTTTGAACTTTGGTATCCAAGGTCATTGAGATACTTCACAAGTATGTAATTCCAAGCTCTTGGAGCTTGCTTTAATCCATAGAGTGCTCTTCTTAATCTGCAAACATGATTTGGGTAATTGAAACTTACAAGACCTTCAGGTTGTTCCATATAAACCTCATCTGATATATATCCATTTAGAAATGCATTCTTTATATCCAATTGACTTAGCTTCCATCCTTTTGATGCTGCTATAGCAATCACTGTCCTTATGGTTGACATCTTTGCCACCAGACTGAATGTCTCATCATAATCTATGCCATGCGTCTGAGCATAACCTTTGACTACCAATCTAGCTTTGTATCTGGCTATTCTTCCATCTGCAAGCTTCTTAACTCTGTAAACCCATTTATTTCCAATCACTTTCTTACCATCTGGTTTTGGAACAAGTTCCCAAGTCTTGTTCTCCTCAAGTGCATTAAACTCCTCCTTCGTTGCTTCTTCCCAATTTTTCTTACCTTTTGCTTCACTGTAATTCTGAGGTTCTTCATCCTCCTTTACTAAGTAAGCATAGTTTTTCTCAGTCAAATAAGAAGTATCATAAGAATACCTTGTTGGTTGTTTCCTTACTCTGTTTGACCTGCTTGGTTCATACTCTTCATGTGTATCTAAATACACTTCTTCATCAAATCTCGGTGCATCTTCATTTCTCATAACTAGTCCATACCTGGATGTACTTGTCTGCATATGATCTTCATCTCCATTTACCTGCATATGTGATTTACCTTTTCCATTTCTTCTTATCTCTTCTTTAGTTGTTTCATCATTATGCTCTTTTTCTGCATACCAGCTCTTCTCCTCATCAAATGTCACATATCTGGAAATAATAAACTGTTTGGCTAGAGGACTCCATAGTCTATAAGCCATCTGCTTTTCATCATATCCGATGAACACATATTTTTTAGCTTTTGGTTCAAGCTTATGTCTAAGTTGTGATGGTATATAAGCATAAGCTACTGATCCAAACACTTTGCAATGATCAAGTGTTGGTTTCTTACCCCACCGAGATTCATAAGGGGTCATTCCATTTAAAGTTGTACATGGTAATCTATTTACAAGATATGTGGCTGTATTTACAGCCTCAGCCCAAAGATAGTTTGAACAATTCTTCTCATTTAACATTGCTCTGGGAAACTCAACTAGAGTTCGATTTCTCCTTTCTGCTACTCCATTTTGTTGCGGTGTATACCTGCAAGTTATTTCTCTTTTCATACTTGCATCCCATAGATAATCATTGAATTCTCGAGGAAAAATATTCTCCTTCTCCATCAGACCTTAGTCCTTTGAGTTTTTGTCTTGTAAGTCTTTCAGCGTATGCATGAAAATGCTTGAAAGCTCCAAACACTTCTCATTTCTCTTTGAGAACATAAATTGTTTTCCATCTTGTTGCATCATCAATAAAAAGAACATAATCCCTTGAGCCATTGATAGATCCTTCTTTTGTTGGTCCCCATACATCTGTATGTATGAGTTCTAGCAGACCATTGTGTTTGTAACCATTCTTCTGAAATGGTAACCTGTGTGCTTTTCCCATTTGCCAGGCTTCACATTTGTGAATCATATATTGATTTTTCATATTCGGTAATCCTCGTACAGATTGTTTTTTCCACCATAGTTTTGATTCCTTTTTCATTAAAGTGTCCTAACCTCTTATGCCAGAGGTCTAATTCTGTAAGTGCTTTATCACCATGTGTGATCAAAGCTTGACCAACATTCCCTGTACTTTAAGAGTAAACAATCTACCTTCCCTTTTACCATAGACAATTTGATTGTATCCATTCTCTAGATCTTCGACAAATACTCCTTCATTTGTAAACCTGAATTGAAAACCTTTTTCTACTATCTGTCCCACGCTGATTAGATTCTTTGGGATTATTGGAACATATAAAACATTTGTTAATAGGTCAGCTCCATTCTTACACTTACTTTTCCAATTGACCGCACATTATGTTTTGTGTTTTCACCTCTTTGTATTGTATGATTTGAAATACCTCCTTCCAATTTTGATAACAATTCTATATTTCTTGACATATGATTTGAACAACCAGAGTCAATATAGAATACCTTGAGATCTTTATTCTCTCACATGTTTATCGAATTCATCATCAATGTCGTATGATTTTCATTTTGTTTATCATTTGCATAGTTGTAGTAGGTAGTGTTGTGAGACTGATTTTGTCCCCAACTTCTTGCTCCACCTCTACCATATCCGCCTCTTTGGCTTTATCTTCCTCTTTGATATCTTTCGCTTCTGCCTTTGCTATTGTTTATTCTGATTCTGACTTGATCGTTGAGAATTATGCCAGCAATCATGAGACAAATGATTGCTTAATCCACAGATCCAACAATACTTCTTGTTGTTATTTTGATTACCTCTTCATTTGTATTACCTCTACTTTTACTTCTGAAATTACCTCTTCCTCTTGCATAATTTTCTTGAGTAGTCATCTCTTCTTCATCTTTTCTTTTCCTTTGTCACCTTTCTTCTTACTCTTTCTGTACATAGCAGAATTATGTCCTTTATCTCCATTTGTCTTCAAATCTTGCTCAAATGTTAGCATTAGTCCAAGCTAACTGATTTAAATCTGGTACAAAATGATTTAATGAAATTTCAGTTGAGAGTACGAAAGGTTTCCACCTTCATCTCCTCTCAATCCTGCAAGCACTTGTGCTATTAACCTGTGATCTTTGATATCCTCATCAATGGATCCAAGACTGTCTGCCAAGTCCTTCATTTTAGTGACATAATCACTAATGCTTTGACTTTGCTTTTTCTTGAACGTTGTAATTCTGACCATAAGCTAGCCTTCATGGCTTTGGTAGTGTTTTGAAAATGATCTTCCAATGCACTCCATATGTCTTCCGCTTTCTCGAGACCTCTAATATGTGGCAATAGATGATCTGTAATAGTATTGTAGATATAAGCTCTTTCCCTTGCATCTTTCTTCTACACAGCTTCAAGGATTCTAACTCTTCTTTCTTTGGTTGACTATTGTTTCCAAAAGTAGGCTTCTTTTCTTCTCCTGTACAATATATCATTCAGTTCTTACTCATAAGTAAGGCTTCCATTCGCATTACCCATGCGGGATAGTTATCTCTGTCCAATTTGTCAATAGAAATGTGATATGCCATAATCTTCTTGTTTCTGTTACTGCCGGTGAGTATAATGTTAAAGAATTTTACCTTTACCCTTGAGAATGACTTCGGAATGCTTCTCTAATACAGTTTGTTGTTAATCACCTCAGCCTTCCCCTTTCTTGTGAAGAATTCTTCGAATTTTCTTGTATCTTTACTTCCGTTTTCTCTTTGAGGACCTTTCTGTTGTGATACCACTTGTTGATGCGACGAAAGGTGAAACTTAGTTATAGAATTCTCCACATCACAAGAACTAAGCTAAAGTGATGTTAGAACACCTCTATAATCATCAGTAGCTTAGCAACCTGAAAACTTTACTATTGTATTTAGTAAATTCTGAGAATTCACTTTACAGAAACTTCGCCTTTCATTTAGACTTTAATTCTGAACTAATTTCTTCAGACTTTACAATTTTGTGCTTGCTTACTGTTAGATAATCTTTTTTTCACTTAACTGTACCAAAACTATGTTTTGAAACCACCGAAATATCACTAAAACTTCACCAGAATGTTACAGGAATATCACCAAAATGTTACCAAAATCTCACCGGAATTAACTGCAAATCTGATTGTAGTTACTTCAAAAGATTGTAGATGAGATAAGGAAGTAATACCTGAACTTCCTTCAATAAATGAACTTTATCAGAAGTTCGAGAAAAACTTCATGAGCTTTGGATGTCTTTACTGTCAGACACAATACTGCGTGTACATGTCCCGTTTCACAAACCCCTTTTGGTCAGTTTGTAGTTGACACTACTAGCTTCAAGGTGAGCTATCACTCATAAAAACTTTACACTATACAGTGAGATCTAACTTGTAGAAATACCATAAAATGTGCAATAAGACAACCGTAACTATTATCTAACTTTCACAGTAAAATGAAATCACTTAGATTTCTTCACACAAAAGAATGCACTTAGTCTTTCCACATAAACATGTGTTTTCTATTAGAGAAGATGTGTACAGAATGGCTTGCCTTCCTTTGCTCATAGCCATGGAAAACTCTCCTATGTTGAGTAGTCCTTCTTTACCAATCTCTCTTACAGATGAATACCCGACAGTTCACGTTCTATTATTCATCTCTACATATGCACTCTTGAATCTACTACATGTACGCTACATGTACAACTACTTTATCACTCTCTCAACTCACTTATATACATCTTTGATCCGAGAATTCATAATTCTCGAAGTGTTTCTATGCACTACGTTACAGGCGTGAATATGTCCCTTCACTAAGAAAATGTTTTTTTTTTCTGAACGCTTTGTTTTTGCTTCTCTTTGTCTTTCTTTATCCTTCATACATCTTCAGGTCTTTATGTGTAATTAGTGAGTGAATCTCCAACAATAGATAGATAGATATATATATAGATAGATAGACAAATAGATTCACACCACACACACACACACACACACATATATATATATATATATGTTAAACGGAAAATGTGTTACTGACTAGCTGAAAATCGTTACCGAACTAAGGTGGGTTCTTGGGAGTGGTAGGGGTCTGTTAGACAGAGGCCCTGTAACTTATTTCCCAAATCTTCGTCACACAATAAAAGCACTAATGCGAGTCTTTAGCTCAATTACTAGCATTAACTGGACAATACTTGATTTCTATGTTCCGGGTACCGGACTTCTTCAGACTAACCTGCTATTGGCAGAGCAAAGTAGTCCGATCTACAGACTCCACCGGTAGTAAATCAACCAGAGCGAACACTATGGTTGACGGATTCATTTATCACAACAACTTTACAATGAGCTTCAGATGAAAGGTTCACGTTCACTGACAGTACTAGTTCTGCCTCGTATTCAGGTTGAGACAGATAATAACCCCGTGTTGCTCTAGCACAATGGTGAGATGAAGTGAGATGAAGTGAGAAGCATAGAAATGCACACAACACATACACACACACTACGGAGAGACAAGCAAGACACAATGGAAGGTGGGAAATTAGCTCTATTGCTCAAGAACACTATTACAAGCTCAAAAGAACTCTAAGCTCACACTAGCCCACACTGACCAACCTCAAAAATGAGCTCTCTAGCTCTTTTTATAGTTTCTAGAATAGTTTTGACCGGTTTCACATCTAGTGACCGGCATAGTTAAAAATTAGGTCCTAGATGCTATTTGGAAGGGTAAACGATGTCTAAAAATAACGAAAATTCATACGCTTGTTCTACCTAAGCTCCTCAAGCTCGAGGACTCCTCGGCTTGCACAAAATGGAGCTATGGATTACAAAATGGGGTTTTCTATGTTACATATGTTACAATAGTGATAAAAATCACTATTGGAGGTTTTTGGAAAGTATTTGAAAAACATAATTATTTGAAAAACGATTCGAATGGCTCCCTGCTTTGTCGTTACATGCTTCCGTGTCGTCTGTGCCTCTGGTTGCTTCCAACACCCCCCTCCCTCTCGCTTCTGTCGTCCCTGACAGAACCTTGTTGTGAGGTCTGCCGGATATAGTTCTGTAGGAGGTCTTGAGCGAGGGTGTGCTCGGAGATACGAATGCCTCGGGCCAGGTCTGCCTCGAGTTTCTCCCAGTCGATTGGTTGCGGTTCTTCCGGTGGCGGGAGCTGATAGTGTGTGGAATAGACCATTGTTCACAGGCAAATAATTGTAATAAATGTGTAGGCCTGCTTATGAATACCTCTGAATGGTATTCCCAAAAGCCGGTTGTGAACATCTCTTCGAATGTCTGCTTGTAGCACGCCGGTAGGTACTTTATTCTGCAGTGCCAGGCATAACAAACCCGTAGCGATGGCGTAGTACTCATATCATATACCAGATCGAAATTGCCATGCTCAAAAAGCCCGGGGTCTATTGACATGTGGTGCCTTGACGCGTCGGAAGACTTTAAAAATCATTTGCATCATGTCAAAGGTTTGACAGTCATATGCGCCGCTATATCATCCATATGCTTTAATCTAGGGAGCCAGTGGTGAATTGTAGCCATCATGTAGCCAACAGTTGGTAACTCAATGGGTGGCTTAAAATAGGGGTAATTCAACCAGTCTTGGCACTGCTTATTGTTTTGTACCTTAATAGCAAAGGCAGTCCAGGAGCGGCGTCGTGGCACTGGTCCCCAACACAGGTTGTACTTCAAATGCAAAGGTGCCTTTACCCATGTACTCATCATCTCTGGATACTGCTGTAGTAAATCTTTTCGCCACTCTGGTTGATAGATCCTTCCTTTCTGTGCATCTAGTGGCAAATCAGCCGCCTCGAATTGAGTTGCATGCGATGGTTTCTTACCTGTCTCTTTCTCAATGGCTAACTGGTATTCGGCCATTAACATGAAATACGGTTTATACTGTAGCTCGTGCCGAGATATGTAGCGTCGCGGGGCCAAATGAGCAAAGAATGGAGACTGTAATATCTTTTCTTCTATCATCGCCATGGCATGTAATTGTGCCTCTACTCTCGCTGAGTGCGTTGTTCCAAGTTCCTCAATAGTTTTCATCCACGCGGGGGTTGGATGTTCGTACGTCATGTGGCCTTCGGCCGTGATGCGTCCGCCTGGGATGGGTTGTGGCTCGTATGCTTCTTCAAACGTTTCCTCCACCAGGATGGTGACCGTTTCTTCCTCAGCTGGAAGCTCAGGTGGGGAATCTGGCCTTGGTGGCGCTTCATATACTGCAATACCTCGATTCAAGGGTCGATACCTGGGCCCGTAATGAGTGAGTTCCTCTAGGAGGTCAGGAGAGGGGTCACAGGTGCGGGTATGTCTTGGTGTGCCGGTTCTCGTAACTGGAGTAATTTTGTGATCGTCTTTGAGTTTCTGTAACTCCTCGTTCATGCGGTCATATTCATCTAGCAGACTCACATGATCGTCTAGCAGCATCCTCATCGAGTCTGAAGGAATGGCTTTTGAACCTGCTAGGACTGAGTGGTTGGTCTGGGTGATCGAGTGCTGGTTCTAAGTTTCTCGGTTTCTGAATCCTGTAAGCGCTGGTTTCCCTTCCTTGGCAGCTGCTAGGTGTCTTCGTAGTAAGCCCATGTTTTCGTGTTAGCGTTGCATTGCGGACTGTCTGGGCTCTTAATAAGTTATCCAGGTCAGCAGTGGCTTCCTGGTCTTTTCTTTCGCTTTCTAGTTCCAATTTGTGATAAGCCTCGCGTAATTCCTGGTAGCGGGTGTTCAGAGAGGCATTCTCAATAGACAATAAATTAAGCTGCGACTGTAAGTCATTGGTTGTTCTCTGCAGCTGCTGATAATTATCACCAAGAGATGTGAACTCATCTCTTACTTGCGTCATACACATGAACATCTGTCGGAATGCATATCTACAGTGGGTGATAGTATTAACGGGGTGCTAAATGAAGATGCAATTGGTGTAGATGCAACGGGAACGGGGAACGGGGATGGGAAGGTGGATGATGTAGTGATTGTTGAAAATTGTGATGTGCCAAAAAATGTTTGTGCCGGGAGTGAAGTGAGTGATGGTGCAGCGGGTGGTGAGATGTCCATGTCAGTGGACGTATCTAGTGCGATGACCGTGAATATGGGTGTGATCGTGGGTGCTCGTGCTGGTGTAAATACGGGATTTACAAATGTTGAGGGGTAATTTACAGGGGGGGCTGGCTGGAGCAGCTTGGTGGAAAGGGGAAAGAGGGGTTACAGTGGGTCGGGGAGGCGAGACGGGGGAGAAGGTTAATGGCGGTGGGAATGGGAAAAGGGGTCTTGGAGTTGTGGGGAAAGATGGAAAAGATTGATGAAGGAATGGGTTGGATAGAAAGGTGGGTGTGGGAGGGGGTAGACTAGGGCTAATGGGTGCGGGAATGGTGGGGTGAGTGGTCGTAAAGACGGTTTCTGCAACACCACCGGCGAATGAAGATGTGGGTCTGGGGGAAGGAGGGTGAAGAGGGGAGGCTGGATGGACGGGTGGTGAGAGAGGAGCGGTTGGGGTGGTCGGTACTTCAGTGACTACTGAGGTAGGTACAGTTGTAGTGCGGGGTGGGGAATCTACAATGATGGTTTCTACGGCCAATGAACGTTCGGGGACGAGGCGTGCCTCCCTGGCTTGTTCTGAAGATTGTGCTCCGGTTGGTACACGAATGTATTGGCCGGGCTTTGAAAGTAGTCGTACTCTGCGGGGGTCAAACTGTGGCAGTGGCTTTCGTTGCAGGTACCTGAGTGCCTCGTTGGAGCCTACTGATTGGACTAATTCTTTGAATCCTTTGATATATGCGTCTTCGAATCCGCCTGTGACAAGTTCTTGTTCTATTATTTTTTGGCTCTCTTCCTCTGTCAGCTTCTTGCGTGCCCAAACTTTTTCCATAGTTCTATACAGCTTCTTGATAGCCAGTGTGTAAGCTGCTGCTTCGTAAGTTTCATCTTCATGGGTACTTGTATCACCATGTGTGTCTGTTTGTTGGCCTTGGCCATCTGTCTGTTCATGCTCTTGGGATTCATGTGTTCCCTGGCTAGCTTCGTCGTCTCCTTCGTCGTCATCGGTTGCTGTTCTTTCGTCATCAGAACTAGACACGATCTGTCCTTGTGGCTGATCCCTGGGTGTGGTAGGGTAGCTAGGCCTTTCAAATTCTTGAGAAAACATTTGTCCTTCTGAAAACTGGAACTCATTGGAGAATGCATCGGGCATCTCAAAATCAAAAGTTTGGTCCAGTGGCTCTGCTTGTCCTGGTTCTAGATGTGGTACTGGAAAGGAGAAAGCTTCCGCACCAATAGTGGTGGGAAGTTCAGCTGCTGTGGTGATAGGTTCGGTGGTTGTGGCTTCTTGGGGTGCGACAGTACTGGTGGTGCCCTCCGTGACCACTGGTCTAGATAACCTTATGCGAATAGGTTGTACTGTGGGAGTGGCTGCTGTTGGTGACTGCTCTGGAGATGGTTGTGGCGAGGGTGATTCTGGGACTTGTAGGCACGGGATAGTACCTCTCATCCGCTTTCCGGCTCTGCCTTTGCTAGACTTTCTAGCCTTCCTTGTGGTCCCTTTGAATGCTTTCAGTTCCTCACTGGTCATGGCACGCTCTATGGGTAAATCATATGCCAAGCACATATATATGATCCTGGTGAGGGCGCAGCATCCATTGATTACCTTTTTTCGCTCCCACCGATGTTGTGCCAAATAGAGCTGATCAATTATCCAGCTATCTAGATCAACTGTTTGCGGTCCAGTACATGCTAAGTATAATCCAAACCAGATTCTCTTGTGGGGCATGGTAAAACGATCCTGAGCTGGGAAAGCAAAGTGCTGCATGCATATCCGTAATGGCTTAGAGAGCTCAGGTGTTATAGCAGAAATATCCTCCCACTTAGTTACGTCACCACGCTTCATCTGCTCTGGGACTAGCCGTTCTTTCTCCGTTGGAGTGTGTGTTCCATGAATCTTGATGGCCGCTCTGATTAAATCCTTCGAAAGATAAAATCTTTTGTAAGGTGGATCCTCCACTAAAGAAGGCAAAATAAAGGTTCCTGGGATGTCCTTATTCTCTGAGGCCAGCAAAGTGGTGATTAAGTAATAACACCTATAAAAGTCAGGTTTGGGCAGAGGATCACTGAAATACTCCGTGAAGCTGGCTCTGGCCCAAACATGAGTTAAGTCCTGGGTGTTCTGTAGGCCTTCGAATTCTCTTGAGAAGAATTGATACTTGCCCCATGTGCGGTCATCAAATGTCATATTTGCTTCAAAAATGAAGTCACCATCAGCTAATGGTCCTGCTAGGCCTTGGAACCAATGAGAGTTACGGTGTATCTTCTCTGTGTATCCCATAGGTGGGTTATCAATTGGCATGGGTCCCGAAAATCCTTGGAAGTCTGGCGGTGGAGCGGTCGGGTGGGATTCTGCTCGTAAAACATTGAGGGGCACCGCAGCTACGCTGGGGCCTGCTTCCGATGGTCCTGCTTCGGTTTGCATGATGACTGATGAGCTAATGGAAAAGATCTGCTACAAAAGATTAACACATTAGTATGGAAATTAATTATGATCCCATTAAGGTGAGACCGCAATCCCTTTCCATAACCGATGTGTAACCCGTGTAGCCAAGTGTCGTGAAGGGATTGATG
>MU263283.1:0-46016 GCA_020310875.1 Ceratopteris richardii
TACTTCGAACACATGAACCATAGCATATACACCCCTAAGATTCAAAATTAGATGAATGAGAAGTAGAGAGAGAATAACAACTTTTCAAAGTGTAATAGTAAGCCAAAATGCTTACCTACACTAATTGATATTCACTAACATTAAAGTGTTTGTATATTGTTACTAGGTAAGAAACCATTTGGACAAAAATTAGGGTTAGGGCTTTCTACCAAACTGGACCTCTGATGACTGAATGTTATATACCAAATGAAAGATCTCCTCACGTACTAACTAATGAGATAATAATAATTTTTTCCCTTTTGTGACCTAAATGTGGCAAAGTACCAAAAATTAGGGTTGCTAGAATTTAGGGTTTTGTGCTATTCTAACATTGTTTCCAACATGTTATTCTATATGTAACTGGTTTTTGTCCATGAACAGATTGTTTATATTGTTGGGAACTATTTCTACTTATTTCCATTT
This sequence comes from Ceratopteris richardii, assembly GCA_020310875.1. NCBI lineage: Eukaryota > Viridiplantae > Streptophyta > Polypodiopsida > Polypodiales > Pteridaceae > Ceratopteris > Ceratopteris richardii. Next base: position 463 of record MU263283.1, read on the forward strand.
GTTGATAAATCTTGTTAGTCGTTATTATCATATTTTAATTGTAAATTTTATTTAGTTGTTGTGAAAGCAATGTTAGTGTTCATTTGCTAAGAATAGAATGGCTTCAACAGGTTTAAGAAGCGTACAATTTCTCAATAATGGACCACAACATCAATCTTGTTTTGTCACTCCCCCCAATACAACTTTCATGAGGAGTTTGTTTAGAAGCTGTACAATTTTGAGTCAGTGACTTTAGGAAATTCTCCCTGCAACTTTTGTTGCAGGTAGTCTCTTATTTCATTTTTGATCGTTTCATGTTTCAATTTTGAACATTTTTTCTCTGTTCGAAAGTGACATAAAATATATTGATCTATGAATGACCAGCAACCTTGTGTGCAGATTGAACACTTCTAATTCTCCTTAAGGGCATGCGATTGTCAGCTTGTTTTCATGGTTGATGAATGCAACTTGCACGATGCATAGGACATTCTATTTACGACTAGTAAATCATTCATTTTGTAACTGAGAAATCAAATGCATATTGGTCTTTTGATAGCTGACATCATGCTATTTTGCATCAATATTGAAATTACTGTGGATGGAACTAGGAGGATGTATGGAAAACATATTCACTTCTCAATAACTGTGTCCATGAGATGTGTGAGTTGTTAAATGCATACTGATCTTCTATGAGCTCATTTTTTGTTAATTGGTGTCATATTCAAAATGATTGGTGGCATTGTGTGTGCATTGACCAAAGTATGCTCGTTAGAATCTCCACTAGGTAAGGTGCATATTGTAGAGGCTTATAATACATGGTTGATCAATGCAACTGGAAGGCTTGTGTGCAAAACATCTTTACTGCTCTCAATAGTCACATCCATTACATATCGAGGAATCAAATGCTGGTTGATTTTGTTGGAATTCACATTATGGGATGCATCTTGACTGTTCTTCAATGTTGTTATGGATGCACTTCTGAGAACTTCTATTTTTCATGAACATGCTCAAGCTTAGTATTAAAATATGTTATTAACATTAACTTTTGTGTCATTGATTTTGCTTCTGCACTTGTTTCAATATAGTCATTGGGCTCATTGTGGGCATCATTTGTTTCATGCTCAAGTTCCCTAAGACTCGCGCACACCTACCTGTCTAGTCACCACTACTAGCGGGAGATTTCCTTGGTTCTGTTCAGTTGTTTGCATGCATGAGAGGGAATGTATGAAAGAAATGCAGAAGACATGTCTAACAATTACGAGTCTCAGCTGATTTGGGATAACATTCAAGAAAAAAAATTTAGGAATGCATTGAAGCCAATGTTCAGTCACAAGGTGAGAATTGATGAAAGCATCTAGTGAGCATGACTTTACTCGATAGCAATTGAGTAATATGAATCATCAGTTATCAGAGTTTATGCCCATTAGGAATACTTTTTCTTATCGTGAGTGACAACATATCTCAGGTTACGTTACCTGACTTAGGGTAGGTTGAATCTCATACTTTTTTGTATGTCCATGTGTCAAAGGCTAGTGACATAACCACAGTCCATCCACATCCATGTGCCTATGCTAAACTAGTTCTCATTATAGTGTTGCTGTTGCCTTGATCTTACTCATATTTATATGGCCAAATCAATTCTTTGTTCTTGTATTGTGCATACTTCTAAGAGCAAAATCAAATGCAAACTGTCTAAAACACATTTTATTGAGGCTTATAACATCGTCACATTCATATATAATAAACAACAATATACTTGGAATACAAACAACATATTAGGAAAACACTTGGATACAAAAAATTGGAATCAAATCACTTATAAAATCATTTATATCTCTATTTCTGAAATAAAAAAGGTAAGCATGATAACAAACATTACATTTAGGTGTACAATCAAATTCCTTAATATTATGGTATTTGAAAAATTGAACCGGCATGGCACAATCACTCACTTTTTGTTGGTCAAAGTCTCACTTGTGGAAAACATGAGTTATAACAACTGAGTTGAAGTGTATCTTTTATCTAGATATTTGTGGGTAAGCTAAATCTATGTGCTTGAAGGATTCTAATAAGGATAGTAGCATTGTACTTTGTAATGAATATCCTTTCAATATTATGGCAAAAAAATCTTAAATTATTTTAAGGGAAAAGAGGATAAGAGAATTAGGAATTATGGAAAGAAACAAGTCCATTAATTTTTCCCAATTCAATCCGCCTTGCAGAAAAACCTAAAATACTTGTAAAAATGTTTAAACCTAAAATACTTGTAAAAATGTTTATTTTCAACATCAATTTTTTTTTTTGTGAGCCACATTGTAATAGTTACGCCAAGGGAATGAATTGCATCTCCACACCAAACTTTTGTATTTTTTTTGACTTCATTCTGGCCTCCAAATAGCCTCTAGACACTTAATTTGAACCTAGCTTGGACACTAGTGGAAAAAGTTCTTAAAAGATTTATAAAAGTGAAAGAGCTATCATTTGTAAGAGCTATCTTGCTTGAGGTTAGGTTGTCCAATTTTGGATCGATAGAAAGCTTTTTGAAGCACTTCTCTCTTCCTATGCATGAGTGTGTGTGTAGTGTATGTGGTTTTGGAGCTTATGCATGTGCTTCTCTCTCTTTCTTGGTGTAGGTGTGTGTACTTCCATTTTGAAATGTGCAGTCTTCATACCACGGATTGCAATTTGCAGATTAGGATGTTTTTTTATCATGTTTTGTGTGCACATCTATGACAACATGAATGCATTATTAGAGACGTTTTGTCATTATTAGAGACGTTTTTGTCAGAGGCTTGGCATGATGGAAAGTTTTTGCATGAGATATGTGTTTTTTATTCTTTTTGCTTGTGATTCGGGTGCATATTCATCATCCTTTGCACTTAGTGTAGTTAGTTAGATGGATAGAGAGCTATAAATAGGGTTTCAGGTGATTTTTGGGTTAAGCTTTAGAAGGTTTCCATTGAAGCCCAAATTTTTTTCTTCTCCATTATTTTCTTTTCTTCTACACTTTTTTCTCTTCATTTCCTTCTCCACCTAATTTGGGGGCTATATTAGTAATACATGAGGTGTAAAAGCTTCAAAGATCAAGAATAGAACTTAAATTTGCATTTTTTGAGCTGTTAAGAAGATTTTAAAAGTCTACTTAGAAAGCAATCATTTTTTGTAAGAGGTGAATGTTACATAAGAACAAGCACTAAAGTAGTTTTTTAAAGCTTACGAATTTTTTTATTTATGATAAATAAAATGTGGAGGTGCTCATATCTCCAAATTTAGATTAAAAGTAGATAAAAGTATGAAGGAAAGGAGAGGTGTCTATTTTTAGACAAGGTAGGCACTTTTGTTGACATCCTCTCAATAAAAAGAGTGGTTCTCTTCGTGTAGGTGGTCAAATTGAGTGATTCTTGTTGCGTTGCGAAGGATACAATTTGTACTATATATGTAAATCAACTTTTCTACAAATTCAATGAGAAAACTCCACGCAAGTAGGAATTTTTGCAAATCTACTTTCTTGTGTGTATCCGATGTCTCATCAAAGACATACCTCTCTTCAAACTTTCATATCTCAGCCGGTATGAAGTCTTTTTGAGTGATTTCACTTGGAGAAGTTTCCTTAGCTCTCATAATCTCAATCTATATAAAAAATTCTCATATAACTTTGAGTTTTCCTACTGTTGTACAACATCTTTCAATTCAGATAGTTAGTCATCCCTTGCTGTTGCAGACCTCGGCATACCTTGACTTCAAACTATTTCTTTGGGAGCTGTACTCTATCTTTTTTAATGTCTTATGATTGGTTTTAACAAACTCGACTCAGAGAGTTTCTGGTGATTATTTTGCTACAGTCATCCATTTTTGTTTTTCTTGAAAGTTTGCAAGAAAGTTTGATTTATGAAGTTTGGAAATATTTGTTTGATCTTTTGAAGATCTTGGGAGGTCTCACCATTTTTCGTTGTGTACTTTGATGTTTACAAGTTTGTAAACATAACATTGTGGTATCAGAGCTTTTGTTTTTCATTAGATCTTTCATAAAGCCTATTGAATTATCTTCTTTGTTTACAACAATCAACATGGGAGATTTGAGTGCATCGATTGAGAAGTTATTAGATGGGAGAAATTATCCCATGTGGCAATTTAGAATGGAGTCTTATCTCATGTCCAAAGGTCCTTGGAGATTGATAACAAGTACAGAGCCAGTATTACCAGAAGCTCCTACACAGGCAAATTGAGCAAGAGAGCAAGAATACTAGTAGAGAAGCATGGGAGTCTCTAGAAAGGTTATTTGCAACTACCAACAGAGCAAGGCAAACACAACTTATTGGTGATTTGACAAGAGTAAAAAAGAAGCCACGACAACTAGTTAATGATTATGTTCTTGAGGTAAAATCTCTTATTGAAGCATTAGCCTCCATTGATGCATCTCCTAGTGAGGATATAAAGTTTAATAGCATGTTAAATGGTTTGAGAGAAGTGAAAGATGGAATTCTTTCATTATATCTATCATGACTAGAGAGAATCTATCATCCGTTGAAGATTTACAAACGCTCATGATGACTGAAGAAATTAACATAGAAGGTGGAAATTCTTATTATTCTCAAAGAGGTAGCCAAGGAAAAACTGTTTATACTTCATCAAATAGAGCAAGAGGTAGAGGAAATTGGAGAGGAGGAGGAAGATTCAACAATATTGCAAGAGGAAGAGGAAGTTTTAATGTTATTAGAGGAGGAAGAACAATACAACAAAGTCAACATACTCAACCTAATCAGCAAGGTAACTTTACTTGTAATTATTGTGGTAAAGTTGGTCATTATTCCAAGGATTGCTTCTCCAGCCCAAATGGAAGAGGTGGTTTTAGAGGATGACAAAGAGGAAGAGGCCAAGATCACATGCATTAAAACAACAACATAGTGCAAGAGGAGGCTTAGACATAAAAAGAAAACATTCTTATGGCTATGCATACACAGACACATAAGAGGAAGGTAAACAACAAAACTTGGTATGTAGATAGTGGTTATTCAAACCACATGAGTCATAACATGAATATGTTTGTGAACTTACACAAGCCATATTCAAGAGTCATAGTTGCTACAAAAGATAGTACCGAGGAGGTAGTATTGAGCATGAAGTAGTTTACATTGGTGATTGTCCACTTAATGAACACATAACTCTCAGAGATGTTTTGTTTTTTCCTACTATTACAAGAAATTTGATTTCAGTTGGACAAATGGAGGACAGTGGAATGAAGGTGGATTTCGATAATAACCAGTGGCAAGCTTATCAGAAGAAGAATGGGAATTTTGTCATAAAAGGACAAAAGGTAAATAGATTATATACTTATGACGCTAAAGTTCCATATTATGCAGGTTATACAATGATCAATGGGGCTCAAGTAAAGTCAATTGGATTTATGGCATAAAAGATTAGGACACATCAGTGTTGGCAGATTGAAGGATATTATAAAGAAATCCTTAGTTGAAGGTCTGCCACAACTACCTAAGCAAGATTTGGATTTTGTTTGTGAGGCATGTCAGTTTGGAAAATAGGTACGAAGTCCTTTTCAAAAGAAAGATTGCAAAGCAGAGGTATTTTGGACTTGATTCATACTGATGTATGGGGTCCATCTCAAGAAGAGTCCATGACAGGTAACAAGTACTTTGTAACATTTATTGATGACTTCTCAAAGTTTACATTCAATTTTTTTATGAAATACAAATCAGAAGTATTTGATATGTTCAAGAAGTTTAAATCATTGGCTGAAAAGCAAACATGTCAAAGCATAAGAAGGTTGAGATTAGATGGAGGAGGTGAGTATTTTCCTAATCAGTTCATTGCATATTTGGAAGAACAAGGAATAGAAAAGGAGACTACAAACAGATACACGCCTCAACAAAATGGTGTGGCCGAAAGAAGAAACAGGTCTATCTTGGAAATGGGTAGGTGCATCTTAAATGAAAAGGACTTATCACTTACTTTTTGGGCTGAAGCATGCAATATGGTAGTTTATGTGATGATCAGGTTACCACCTACTCAAAGGCATATATAGAAAGTACCTTATGAATTGTTTTATGGATCAAAACCAGATATTTCTAATTGTAGAATTTTTGGAAGCATATGTTTTATTCATGTTCCATAATAATTATGGTCAAAGTTGGGTCCAAGGTCAGTAAAAATGATTTTCATTGGTATGGCAGAAGGGCAACCAAGATATAGATGTGTGAACCCAGATACGGGAGAGGTAATTGTTTCGAGAGGTTATTTTTCATGAAGATAAATCTTGGTATAAGAGCAAAGTGCAGATAGCTGAAGAAGAAACTACAAGAACTCATGAAGAAGAGCCAAGTTCTCCGAGCTCACCAGAAAGTCAAATTACACATGAAGAGATAACTCCCCCCAATCAAAAGTTGAAGAAATTTTAGATTTGATTTCAAAGGAAATTGAGTCACAGGAAGAAGAAAGTGAAGGTTCTACCTCAAGAAGAACCCAAACTCGAAGGGAAGAAAAGAATGGTAGGACAAGAAGTCAATCAAGGTATCGAGTAAGAGAAAGAAGGCAACCGCAAAGATTTTCTCATGAAGCTTATATGGCAAAACTTCTTGAGGAGTAGGAACCAACAACTTTTAAAGAAGCATTAAAGGTAAAGAAATGGGTTAAAGCAATGGATGAAGAAATGACATCTTTGTATGAGAACAATATATGGAGTTTAGTTCCAAGATAACCTAACATGAAGATAATCGGTAACAAATGGGTGTACAAGATAAAGAGAAACAGTGATGGTTTAGTAAGTAGATATAAAGCAAGGCTTTCTTGTAAAGGTTATGCAAATAGTTATGGCACCGATTATGAGGAGACATTTTCTCCTGTTGCAAAGATATCAACAATAAGGATATTAATAAGTGTTGCCGCAAGCAAGGTATGGAATCTTTATCAATTAGATATAAAAAATGCATTTCTCAATGGTGATTTAAAAGAAGATGTGTATATGGAGAAACTAGCAGGTTACGAAGATCCCAAGAAGCCTACACATGTATGTAAACTCTTGAAAGCATTGTATGTTCTTAAGCAAGATCCAAGGGCTTGGAATTTTAGATTGGTAAAGTTTCTTGAAAAGCAGGGATACAAGTTTTCAAATGCAGATACTTCTTTGTATGTTAAGGTTGAAGGATCATTGATTGTTTATATGTCAATTTATGTGGATGAATTGATAATAACAGGAAACAATGAAGGTGAGATAACCACGATCAAAGCAGAGCTTGGATCTGAATTTAAAATTTTAGATTTAGGAGAATTGACTTATATTCTTGGAATCGAAGTTCTGAAGAAAGAAGATGGTGTATATCTTCTACAAAGGAAGTATATTTCAGATTTGTTAAAGAAATATGGCATGGAGTATTGCAAGAGTATTAGTAATCCAATGGAACCCAATGTGAAGTACAATGTTGAAGATGGTGAACCTTTAGAAGATCCACTTATCTAGAGATCTTTGATTGGTTCTCTTATATATGCAACTTTAACAAGATCAGATATTACATTTAGCGTAAGTACATTTTCTCAATTCATGAACAAACCCACAGATGTAAATATGCAAGCAGCTAAAAGGGTCTTGAGATATTTCAAAGGTACATTAAATGAAGGTTTGGGTTATAAATATCATGAAGGTATGGATTTGAAAGCATACAGTGATGCAAATTGGGTTGGAAATAAGGATGATAGGAGTACAGGTGGATATCTGATATGTGGAGGTAATAATTTGGTTTTGTGGAGTTCTAAAAAACATCCTATAGTAGAAATTTCAAGCACATAAGCTGAATATAGAAGCCTTACAAATGCAACATGTGAGATTATATGGTATTGGAAGGTTTATGAAGATATGAATCTATCTACATCACGTCCACTACTCTTTAGAGATAATATAAGTTCATTACAACTCGTGTCTAATCTAGTGTACCATGCAAGAACCAAACACATTGAAGTACACTACCACTATATCCGAGAGAAGGTGGTGAATGAAGAAATTAATAATCAACATGTTGGAACTAAAGATCAATTAGCACACATACTCACAAAAGGAGTGGATGCTCAGAAGCTCAAGCGCGTTACATAAGAACAAGCTCTAAAGTAGTTTTTTAGAGCTTATGCATTTTATTATTTATGATAAATAACATGTGGAGGCTCTCATATCTCCAAATTTAGAGTAAAAGTAGATAAAAGTAAGAAGGTCTCTCATCTATTTTTAGACAAGGAAAGTGCTTTTGTTGACAACCTCTCAATAAAAAGAGTGGTTCTCTTAGTGTAGGTGGCCAAATGAGTGATTCTTATTGCGTTGTGAAGCTTACAACTTGTACTATATATATATATATATATATATATATATATATATATCAGCTTTTCTACAAAATTCAATGAGAAAACTTTGCTCAAGTAGGCTTTTTTGTAGATCTACTTTCTTGTGTGTATCCGATGTCTCATCAAAGACATACTTCTCTTCAAACTTTCATATCTCAATCATTATGAGGTCTTTTTGAGTGATTTCACTTAGAGAAGTTTCCTTAACTCTTATAATTTTTATCTATATCAAAAACTTTCATAGTTCTCTGATTTTTCCTACTGCTGTACATCAGTTTTCAATTCGGACAATTAGTCATACCTTGCTATTGTAGATCTCCGCATACCTTGACTTCAAACTATTTGTTTGGGAGCTATACTCCATCTTTCTTTGATATTTTTTGTTTGTAAAGCATGCTACTCAGAGTCTACTTCCAGAATATATGATTGGTTTTAAACTCAAATTCCACTCACAGATTTTTTGGTGAGTATTTTGCTATAGTCACCTATTTTTGTTTTTCTTGAAAGTTTGCAAGAAAGTTTGATTTATGAATTTTGGAAATATTTGTTTGATGTTTTGAAGATCTTGGGAGGTCTCATCATTTTTCGTTGTGTACTTTGATGTTTACAAGTTTGTAAACATAACAGTGAAGCAAAGCTTGCTATCTCTCTCTCTCTCTCTCTCTCTCTCTCTCTCTCTCTCTCTCTCTCTCTCTCCGCCTCCCTCCATGCCTATTTTTCATGTGTGGAAATTTGCTTATTTTACTCTAAAAAGATAGGAAAGGGTGAGGGAAGGTAAGATGATAGCTATACAATGGACTAGTGGTACAATAGACCAAAAAAATGCAATCCTTAAAAGCTAAAAACGTCCATTTTTGCAAAGCATTTGTAAATTGCAAGGGGGGTTTTGTGACTGTAAAGTGTGTTTTGGATGTTGTAAGGCTTATATCTACAACCCCAAGAAGGTAGACATCTTGCAAAGTTTTGCAAAAAAATAATTTCTCTAAGGAGTCAGTTTAGCAAAGAAATCACAAATTATAGATTTTTTATTTTTGAAAAAATTGTACATGTGAGAATTGCAAGTCATAAGAAACATAATACGTAAATTTGGCTTCAAAATGTTTAAGGAATTAGAAATTGTAATATATTTGCTTTTTATAGAGCAATCATTTATTGCATAGATCTTGATTTTGGGCTAATTTGTGATGAGTGATTAGTGTAGAAAGCCTAGATAAGAAGATCCAATACAAAGAAACTCAAAAAAAGAACAAGAAAAAGCTAAGTCACATAAATAATTGCCCTATCAGTCACCCTTTGCAAAGTAGGCATTTGTTGCACGATCTTCATTTTGGATCAAATTTTGATGGATCATTAGTGCACAAGGCCTGAAAAGAGAAGACCTAAGATAAAGCGCACAAAAAAGAGCAAGAAAAGTTAAGCTGCAAAGTACTATTGCCCTAACAAAGATAACTTGAAGGGATATCGAAAATTATCTTTTGGATGTTTTTTATTAGAAATTAATCTTATTTGATACCCTTAAAATATAAGAAAGAGGTTTAAGTGCAAACATATTAGAAAAATTCAAGTTTAAGGATAGTTGCAAGTTATGACCGTTAGAGAAGTCATTAGTTACATTGCTTGATTTTAGTGGAACCAAAGACTTGAATTGGATCAAGGATAAAGAAGAGGCTTAATTAACCCCTACATGAATGAATGAGTGCAAAAATATTTATTATTGCAAAAAATGATTACCCAAGGTAGTCACCTTGTGCATGTGGTGCTTTTCAAGCCCTCGTTGAGCTTCCTAATAGGCCATGATCTTGGTATAACATTGTAGCATTGATTGATAAGATCAGATGGACAAAAAATCACACTTGAAAGAAATGATCATCCTAGCCTAGTACTTTTTGCAATTGAGCGTTTTATAAAGCTTTCTTGAACTTCTCATTGGTCTATAAGCTTGGTTTAATATTGTAGTCTGTATTGGCAAGGAAAAAGTGGGGAGAAAATTACATTTGCTAAATCCAACTTCTCAACTTAAGGACTTCATAGGGACATCCATCCTTGTAAATTGAGCACCAAAAATAGAGGAAATAAGCTGAGAACTTTTAAGACTTCAAGGAACATCAGTTGATCTCAAAATAGACACACAAAGTCACCTTAAAAATACTAAAATGCAAAAGAGGACTTCCCTAACTTACGACAATCACTTACTGCAACTTAGTGTTTTTTAGTTTTTTTTGAAGTTCTTAGTGGTCTAGAAACTTGGTTTAAGAGTGTGTCATCGATTAGCAAAGAAAAATTTGAGTTAGAATCATAAGAGAGAATTCTGAATTCCCAAGGTTTTGTCTTTTGTGCATAAGACTGAAAAGAGACTGACGTTGCCTATAACTCAAGGAAAACTTATCTAGTATTGGTCCATCACTAGTACATTCCACAGTACCCTCGAAGATCAACAAAAAAGGGCCTATGTAAATTTTAATTCCCAATTGTGTTTTGCAGATAAGATAAAAAAGATATTTTTAAAGGGGTTTTAGAACTAGACCATCCCTAGGGAGGAGGGAATTACTTTTGTTTTCTCCAACCTAGAGATCATTGGATATTTTATAATCTATCCATTTCCAACCTCATAGCACTATGCATACATAATTCTATGTTTACAAGTGTGTATATAAACTTATGGTATAATTCTTTGTAGATGTAGAGATTTTTTAAACGATTTAGATTAAGGAGAGACTTCAAAAGAGCCAAGTAACCATTGTAGCATTCATGTAGGATTCTAACTTTTGATTTATAAGTGAGAAAGAAAAAAATCACTACATCGCACAAATTTCTTGTTTGCTTGATTAAACTAGACAAGTTAATTGGGATGAATAGACAAATTTCTTGTTTTCTTGATTAAACTAGGCAAGTTTATTGGGACAAATATATCATCACATAGTAGCATCTCTACTGTAAAGAGTAATATAGGCTCAATTAGGAGCACCTACAAGATGTCGAGTGAATTGGACAGTGAGATAGAAAAAACTCGATTCATTGAGATCCAATGACATGAAAAATCTTGATCCCAACATGCAAGTAGATTGGATGTCAAAGCGTCAAGATGAATATTAAATCCAACTCACCTTCACTCAAACTAATGCATTAGGAGTTTCCATCTATAGAGATGAATGTGGACAGTCAATTGTTGGACTTGGCAAGCTCAAGGATCTAGCTCTCCCCCAATATCATTGTTGTAAGACTTGAAGGAGAGTTACTAGTGGATAAGATGGGAGCCTACCATATGGTTATAGATGAACCTAAGCAAATAACTCCATAATGGATATAAGTCCCACATAATAATGATACAAACCCAAAGCCATATCAAGATCAAGGTAAAATTAATCCCAAAAAGTTGCCTTTTATAACTAGGTGGACGCATGTTAGGAAGGTTATCCATGATGGATTATCTCCTCTAGTCTTTTTGTTGCAAAGTCAAAAGAATCCTTTTGGACTCTACAACACTCTACGGGTAGAGGTCCTTGTCAGTTGAACATTGTGAGGAGGTGATGGAAGAGTATAGAGATGAGAGGGTCTTTGCAAAGGCTTAATCTAGAATTGCATAATTCTTGCTTGGACATTCTATTATACTTCCTAAGATTTCAAATGATACATAAATATGATTATATTGCTTTGGAGCATTGATCTCAAATGCGTAAGTCAAGACATTCTATTTCTAGATTTTGAACATGAAGAGGAAACATTTTATTTATGAAAGAAGGCACTAAAAAAAATGTCCAATACTCCTAACCTACTATGAATTGAGCAAGATCTATTTTTATGGCTTCAAATTGGAAGGTAACTCAGCTATTTTAGGTCCTATCATGAATTTAGAGTAACAAATGAGTAGATAGTGCATATACACAGTCATAGGGATTGATCCATATATCTACATTTAGAGCTCCAGTTATCAAAATATTGTATACAAAAGCTCAAAAAGGTGTTATCTTCATGATCAAAACATTGGATGAGAGATGAGATCATAGATTCAATTCAATGAATCATCAATAAACTTGAACAATAGATAGATAGAAGTACACAATATCTCAAGGTGATGATGAAACTTGAAATATATATATCTATATCCAAACTACAATGCTTGGAGGCATTGGATGACTCTAATGGCTATGAGATAAGTACAATGAACACTCTAGAAATGAGTGAGAGATCATTGTCTATCTGCGACTTGCTAACAAAAGTATATATAAACCTTTTTCCCATGATTCTAGTTGGTAGGTGTTGATGATTCTACCAAATATTCCAATCTACTTTTCATGTAATTATTTGAATTCTGAATTCACATATGACGTGGATTTTGTATCCTTCTAGAATTACCATAAGTCTTGAATTTTAAGTTTTTATAAATTTTATTGAACCATTCTTTTGCTACTATTTCACAGCTCTTGACAAGGTCCATATATTAGAGATTCACACAAAGGTGTGTTACACTAACCACCCTATTGGAGTTTGAGGTCTATAGAAGCACACAAAGAGCACAAGGAAGAAGAAGAAGCTTGGAGCACAACACATAATACTGAATGTATTACCAAGAGAGAAAATACAAAGATAAGTAATCCGTTAGGGTTATAGGCATATATACAAGCCGGGGAAAAAAACCTCTTAAAGAGAGAAAAAAGTACCCCAACAGTCCTAGTGTGTTCACACACATCACTACCTAAATATATCAACAAATCCCCCCTAGTAGTGATGCGGTGAACAAGGAGCTAGCACTCATGTATAAGGAAGTGCCAAGCTATGTGGAATCAATCCATGAAATGAAGCAAGCCCAAAGCTTTGCAAAAAGCTTCAATCTTCTCCCTAGGTAGAGCCTTTGTGAAAAGGTATGCAATGTGCTCCTGTGTGGGCACATATGCCAAACTGATCTTTCTAGAAGAGAACCTTTCCCTGATATAATGATAGTGCACCTCAATGTACTTAGTGTGGGCATGGAACATAGGGTTCCTCGCAACTGCCAATGTGCTCTGACTGTCAGTGAAGATGGTGGTGGCAGAAGACTAAGTAACACCCAAATCAGCCATAAGGCATCTGAGCTACACACACTCAATAGTCACTGTGAAAGATGCCCTATACTCAGCCTCAGAACTAGAAGTGGCCATAATAGGATGCTTCTTGCTCAACCAAGATATGCATGAGCTACCAAGCATGAAGCAAAAGCCACTGGTGGACACATGAGTGTCATAGAAACCAGCCCAATCAGAGTAAAAAAAAGCATGTAAATCTGATAGTAGTGATCCCCCCTTGGGATAAAACAATCCAAGTAGCCGACTGCCACTCAAGTAGTGAGATGTGCTTAACCACCTACCAATGCTTGACACCTATGAAATGCATAAACTCGCTCATCTGTGAGAACAAACTGAATATCTGGCCGAGTAATGCCTAAGTAAATAAATTATCCAAGAGCCTATTGATAGAGAACAATATCAAATGGATCTCAAGCATCATGAAGATTCAATTGTAAACCTATCTCCATAGGAGTAGCAATAGGTTTGCAATCTTTAAGGCCAAAATGCTGCAATAATATGTCAATATATTTTGTTTGACACAAAGCTATTCTACCATCAACTTGCATAAACTGAATGCCCAAATAATGATACAAATGCCCCAAATTTGACATCTCAAATGAGGCATGCAAATCAGCCTCAAAATCAATAATATTCTTCTCATGAGGGCCAATGAGCACCATGTCATCAACATAGACAACAATGATTAGAAGCACTTTTCAGCCAAAACCAAAAACTATTTGAAGCACATAAACACTTTGGACTTTGCTTTCAATAGATGTACCCATGCATGCTTGGAAAAATCATCAATGAAATTCACGAAGTAAAGATAGTTCCCAAAAGAAGATGTCAACATAGGACCAAGAACATCACTGTGAACAAGCTAAAATTTCTAAATAGCTCAAACTGAACCATCTTTTGGGAAGGAGGAATACTACATTTTTCCCAAAATATAGCCTTCACAGACATGTTTTCTAGGTGCCTCAAGTTTGGGCAGAGAGGACACCATTTCAGATTTCTACAGGCGTAATAAACTAGCAAAGTTCAAATGGCCAAAGCATGTTGACATAGCATGAGAATCTTGAGCTGCATATGCTGAATCATTCACTAATTTTGCAAAATCTATGAGCTTATACAACCCATGACATAAAATGCCAGAAGCAATAATCATGTCCCCATTCAACGGATCATGAACTGTATATGTGCCATCAATAAATTTCACAACCAAGCCGATCTTGGCTAATGCTAAAATTGATAACATATTTTTGTCGATCCATGGTACAAATAAAGCATTTGACATGTAAGAGAACTACCATCAATAGTAGTCAGAATGATCTTAACAACTCCCATGATAGGATAAGAGGAGTTGTTGGCGCATGTGAGAGTATTCCTTGTAGGGGCAAGCTCAAGTGAAGTGAAGAAACTGTGCTACAAGGTAATATGTTTAGTTGCCCCACTATCAAAGTACCAAACATCTGAGTCTACTACAGACATACACTATTCATGAAAAGATGGTTCATAACTGCAAACAGTAGTAAATTCCCATTCTTCATTCTACACAAGATTAGTAAACTCTATTTTGGGTGTAGAGGCATTTGGAACAATCATTTCAGCCTCTTTTTTCTTTGCCTCTTTTGTAGCCAGTTTTGGACAACTCTTTATGACATGATGATTTCCTTTGTAATATTTGCAAAAGAATTTTTGCTTTTCTGTTTTCTTCTCGTCTTTTTCATCCTTCTTTGATTGTGTAGAATTAGCACTTTTCTGCTTAGTACTAGATGAGCTCCATTTACCTTTGCCCTTCTGACTAGCCAGGAAAGCTTGATCTGCAGCATGCATGATGGACCTATTTTTTCTAGACTAATCTTCCTATAATAGAACAGAGACTAACTCCTCAAATGTTAAGGCATTTGGATTGCCTTTCATCATCAATCAAAGAGTAGAAGCAAAACTCTAATATGAATCTGGAAGGCCATTCAGAACAGTCTGGACAAGTGAAATGTCAGGCAAGATTTCATCAACAGAAATCAACTACTCCTTCAAATCTTTGATCTTTGTCAAAAAACTATCCATGGAATCTCCTTCATTCATGTTCTCACTCTCCAATTGTTTTCGGAGGTAAGCAACATGAGCCTCATTCCTAGCCTAGTGTAAAGTAGTAAGTGTATCCCAAGCATCCTTTTCTATTCTACAAGAGCGAATGTGAGGAATAATGGCATGTTTTACAAACAAGGCTCTAAATGTATGTGCTTGAACATCTCTATCATCTCAACGAAGTTTCTCTACAGTAGGTGCAGCACGAACTGTAGCACGAACAAGAATCTGAAGAATATCATCTTCTTCAATGCCATCTGCATCACCTTCCACAACTATGTTTGTAGGTGTAATAGGATGTTTTTCAACACCCTACGCAACTATTCCATAAGCATTTTACAACTAATACATGACGCATGATATAAGCCCAGAATAGGTAATTGGTATCATCCAACTTATCCTCAACAACCAACATATGGAATACATCACTGCTTTCAGCCATGGCCACTGACTAAAATACCTTGATGTAGAAAAATGAATATATCTCAAAAAGTTGAATAGAACTACCATGTCAAGTTCTACTAAACCTATAGTAGACTTTGAGGCGCTTATACTAGTGAATCGAAACTTGTATATATCTTTGGCACAAAAAGATGAAATTGCTTGCATAGGTGCTGCGATAGTGCATTTGGAGGCCTAACTATGCTCACCAATTTTTGTGCGATTCTGAGACAGTGACTAGAGGGATGTCAAGGACACCCTAGATGAAGTGGTGACCTGCTCTGATACCAATTGTTGATGTAGAGGAGGTACTGGGGTATCCACTTTTATCAAAAGTAGAGAATAAAGATTGAACACATCCAGTACATCACCTACTCAAGGGAGGTTCTCTCTAGGGAAGTATACCCTTTAACATTTCTGTGAGCAGGTAGATAACAAGGATTGCACAGAGTGGTACATACTTCAGAAAATAGGATCAACAATTGACCAAGGAAGATCATACACTTCTTGATTCGAATCAGATGATTACAAGATTCGTCAAGGAAATGCAACGCTCAGAGCTTCGTGGAACTCTATGCAGATAAACACAAATCAATACAAATGGTGAAGGAATTGTTCAAGAGAATAGAGCTTAACTCTAATACTGACTCACAGAAAAGAAAGAAAATCCAAGGCACTTTCTTACACTATAGTGCTCATAGCCCTCCACTGAGAAGCCTACTCTCTGTATCCACACTACAGAGTAGCTCCTACAATAGGCTTGAAACCACCAAGTGGAAGAAAGGACTTTTGCACGTATACACGCGTCAATGTAACTCCAAAAAGTGTACCCAAATGAGCACAAATCCATTGTTTTATAGGCCCCAATAGGCCAAGAGGGCCTTGCTTCACGTCCACTGATCACGCGCCGGTGGATTGCCCAAAATTGAAGGGGTAGGTCAATTATTCCTTTAATTGGAATTGGATCCACAAAAATAGGTAGTCGCCCATGGATGGTTGGTGGCAATTCCCACTTTTAACAATTACCTTTTAGCTTTTCACCTGCCATCTGAGATTCTCATTTTGTGTTTTTTTGTTACTTCGTCACTGATTTAATCCCGATTGGTCCAACTACTTATCTAGTCATGATGTTCGTGTAGTGTTTTACTCATGTGAAACTTCATATTAACACAAAGCAAAAGTCATCAAAGAGGCCATCTTCTGAATCAGTTTCAACTCTAGCTGTATACAAAGGCTTCAAATGCTCTTTCTCCACCTGTGGCATATGTCCCTTAGATTTCTCTTCCGGATTCTGCTTCGCCTCCCTCTCCATCTGGAGTGTTTTAGGGGCCTTTGTGTGTGTGAATGCATGGGGGTGCATGTGTGTGTGTGTGTATTGGTGTGCATGCTAGTATGCGTGGGTGTGTGCTTGTGTGGGTGTACATGCATGGAATTGTGAGTGTGTGTGCATGTAAGTGTGTGTGTGTCGGTGCGGGGGTTGCATGTATGGGTGTGTAGAGGTATGTGTGTGTTTGTGGGAGGGCACAGATGTGTGTGTGTGGGAGTGTGAATGTGTGAGTGTGAGTGTGGGTGTGGGTGTGTATGGTGGGAGGGTAAGGGGGCGGAGGTGTGTGAGGGGGAGAGTGAGGAGGGGTGGCTGCGGGGTGGTGTGAGGGGGTGGTGTGAGGGGGTTGGCGGGGGTGAGTGGTGGGGGAGATGGAGGGGGTTGGCGGGGGTGAGTGAGGGGGAGGGTGAGGGGGTGCGTGAGTAAGATAATCATATGGAAGCTTTCCTGTAAGAAGCTCCCATAGCACAATGCCAAAGCTAAAGACATCTGCTTTTCGATCATAAGGCTTGTGTTCGATTACCTCAGGAGCCATCCATCTGTATGTGTCTGTCTTGGCAGTCATAACCCCAGTTTGAGCTTGGACTCGTGCCACTCCAAAATCTGCAACTTGACAACCTCATGCTCATCCATTAAAAGATTCACAGCTTTTTAGTCTCTATGAATTATACTGTTCTGGTGCAGGTAATCCATTCCTTTTGAGACATCAATAGCTACTCGCAAAAGCACTGGTAACTTGAAGCTGCCCCTCTGGCTATGAAGGTAGTCATAGACACTTCCAACTGACATGAACTCAGTAACAATGCACAGATTCGGAGTTTGGAGGACGGGAGCAGGCACCGACGAATTGTACAACATTTTTGTGACGGACCTTCCTCATGATATACACTTCCTCTATACAGATCACCATATGATCCAGACGCCATTTTTTCGTTTTGCTTGAGTCGACTGTAATCAATCTCCTAATCATCAGTACCATTAGTGTATGTATGTGTGAGTGAGTATTGGTGTATGTATATGTGAGTGAGTATGTGTATGTATGTGTGAGTGAGTATGTGTATGTATTTAAGTGTGCGCATGCGTGTGTTTGTGTATGTGTGGGGTCTGTGTGTGTGTGAGAGTGTGTGTGTGTGTGAGTGTGTGTATGAGTGTGGTCATGTATGTGTGTGAGTATGTGTGAGTGAGTATGTGCGTATGTATGTATGAGTGAGGGGGTGGAGTGTATGGGAGTGAGCGGGGGCAGAGGGTGTGGGAGACAGCGGGGTGAGGGGGCGGGGGTGGCAGGGAGTGTCGGCGGGCTACTGCGGGGGCTTGCGGGAGGGAATGGCGGACTACTGCGGGGTGCGGGGGGTGGCGGGGACGGAACTGCAGGGGTGAGCGGGGGGAGCTGCGGGGTGAGCGAGGGGAGCTGCGGGGTGTGCGGGGGGAAATGGCGGGGGGTGGCGGGGAGGGGACTGCGGGGGTGAGCGGGGGAAGCTACGGGGTGAGCGGGGGGAGCTGCGGGGTGCGCGGGGGGAAATGGCGGGGGAGAGAGAGAGAGAGAGAGAGAGAGAGAGAGAGAGAGAGAGAGAGAGAGAGAGAGAGAGAGAGAGAGAGAGAGAGAGAGAGAGAGAGAGAGAGAGAGAGAGAGAGAGAGAGAGAGAGAGAGAGAGAGAGAGAGAGAGAGAGAGAGAGAGAGAGAGAGAGAGAGAGAGAGAGAGAGAGAGAGAGAGAGAGAGAGAGAGAGAGAGAGAGAGAGAGGGACGGGGGCCTGTGGGGGGAAATGGCGGGGTGAGTGGAGGGGTTTGCGGGGGTGAGTGGAGGGGGGATGGTGGGGGAAGATGGCGGGGTGAGTGGAGGGGGGATGGTGGGGGGAGATGGCGGGGATGAGTGGAGGGGGATGGTGGGGGGAGATGGCGGGGGTGAGTGGAGGGAGGATGGTGGGGGTGAGTGGAGGGGGGATGGTGGGGGGAGATGGCGGGGATGAGTGGAGGGGGATGGTGGGGGGAGATGGCGGGGTGAGCGAGGGGGGTTTGCGGGGGTGAGTGGAGGGGGGATGGTGGGGGGAGTGGATGGTGGGGGGAGATGGCGGGGTGAGTGGAGGGGGGATGGTGGGGGGAGATGGCGGGGTGAGTGGAGGGGGGATGGTGGGGGGAGATGGCGGGGATGAGTGGAGGGGGATGGTGGGGGGAGATGGCGGGGGTGAGTGGAGGGAGGATGGTGGGGGTGAGTGGAGGGGGGATGGTGGGGGGAGATGGCGGGGATGAGTGGAGGGGGATGGTGGGGGGAGATGGCGGGGTGAGCGAGGGGGGTTTGCGGGGGTGAGTGGAGGGGGGATGGTGGGGGGAGTGGATGGTGGGGGGAGATGGCGGAGTGAGTGGAGGGGGGATGGTGGGGGGAGATGGCGGGGTGAGTGGAGGGGGGATGGTGGGGGGAGATGGCGGGGATGAGTGGAGGGGGATGGTGGGGGGAGATGGCGGGGTGAGCGAGGGGGGTTTGCGGGGGTGAGTGGAGGGGGGATGGTGGGGGAAGATGGCGGGGTGAGTGGAGGGGGGATGGTGGGGGGAGATGGCGGGGTGAGTGGAGGGAGGATGGTGGGGAAAGATGGTGGGGATGAGTGGAGGAGAGAGAGAGGGAGATTCGGGCAGTTAACCATAAGTAGAATCTTATGGAATCTTGTCAGCCACCCTCCGAACTCGAGCATATTTATCTCAAAACCATAGAGCCAGAGAAAGAGCGAATGGCAATGCAATCTTTAGCATAACAACTCTGTCTATTATAGAGAGAGGAAGGAGGGGTACTACAGACCCCCACATCAAGATTTTGCACCGTCTCGGTGCAATATTCTTATTGAATGAAATAACTACAGGTACTTGAATGACGGAATAATTGCAAATATTTGAACGACATGTGGTATGTACAATGGTTGAAATTCTTCCAAGCTGACTTATTTTAGGTACCTTTTCACCCGGGAGATGTTGACCAGGGGAATCCTTCTACCCTGCAAATTTTCCAAATGCACTGCGCCGTGTGGCAATACCTTGATCACCTTATAAGGTCCTACCCATTTAGGTGCCAATTTAGTTTGAATTGGTGGAACGTGATGCACTAAAACCATAGACCCTTCCTGAACTTCATTGGATCTCAGATACCTGTCATGCAATCTCTTGCGCTCTTCTTGTGTCACCAGAAGTTTCTGCATTGCCCCTTCTCTGTACTCTTCTAATGCCACCAATCTCTGAATGGGGGGTTCAATTCCAATGGATTTGATTCCTATTTCCTTTCTGATAATGAACTCAAATGGTGCTAATGCCTCTTTTCCATATACTAAGCGAAATGGACTCTCACTAGTGGTTCCCCTTCTTGCAGTTCTGAAAGCCCAAATTGCCCCGATCAATGCTTGTGGCCAGGAGCTTTGATGATCGAAAGATAATTTGCGAAGCAGTCCAATCAAAATCTTATTGGAACTCTCTGCTTGACCATTTGCCCTTGGATAGTAGGCACAGGATTTTTTATGGAAGATTTTGTACCTGTTAAATATAAACTGGAGCAATTGATTTATAAAATGTGTGCCCCTGTCACTAGTAATTTCCAGTGGGCAACCAAATCTTGAGAAAATACGTTTATACACAAATTTAGCTACTGTTAAAGCCGTGCACTCCACAGTGGCTTTAGCCTCTATCCATTTAGTGGCATAACATGTGGCCATCAAAATATACTTTTTACCTCCAGGTTGACCAGTTGGACTAATTGGTCCTATGAAATCAAGACCCCATCGTTCAAATGGGAGCCATCCTGTAGATATGACCAATGGTTGGAAATTCAATCTGGTTGGCATGGGGGCACACCTCTGGCAGATGTGGCATTCCTTAGCAAACTTGATTGCATCCTTATAAATGTGAGGCCACCATAGTCCTTTGTGGATGATCCTATGAGCCAATTCTTCCCCTTTTAGGTGTCCTTCATTGTGTGCAGCCTCTAATAGAAGGTTTACCTCCTCTGGATAGACACACCTTTTCAATATATCATCCTCACAGTATTTATATAAATTTCCAGTTATAAAAGAATATACTTTGGCTTTCATGAGCAATCTTCTTTTTTCCACAGGTGTCAAGTGTTCTGGGATCTTTCCAGTAGTGAGAACATGAAGAATTTCATCATACCAATCAGTCCGAATTGTTACTAGGAAAAGATTGCTATCCACCAGTTCATCATTAATACCTGTTGCTTTTTCGCTCATCGCCGTCCTGGACACTTGATCTGCCATGTAGTGCTCTTTTCCTGGCTTAATATGAATATCAAAATTAAATTCTTGAAATAGGAGTAACCATCTCCAAATCCTTCCAGCTACTCTAGGCTTGTTTATCAAATACTTCAAGGGCTGATGATCAGAGATAACAATGAAATGTACACCAAGGAGATAGTGTGAGAACTTCTAAAGAGCAAATACGATAGCCAAACCTTCTCTTTCCGTCGTACTGTAATTCCTTTCAGCTTGGTTGAGTAGTCTGCTGGCATAGGAGATAGGTCTATCAACCTTATGTGATGATGGTTGAGCTAGAACTGCACCAACAACATGAAGACTAGCATCTGTATGCACATGAAATTCCAATGACCAATTAGGAACACTTAAAAGTGGAGTAGTACATAGCCTCAGTTTTAGTTCACAAAATGCTTTATCAGCTTCAGCACTCCATGAGAAAGGGATTTTTTTACTTGTAAGTCTTGACAAGGGCTTAGCAATTTCTGAATACATTCGAATGAACCTTCTGTGATATCCTGCATGGCCCAAGAAACTTTGCACTTCCTTTGGGCTTTGTGGAATTGGCATGGAAAGAATAGCTGTAACCTTTGCAGGATCAACAATTATACCTTCAGCAGATACTATGTGACCAAGAAGAGTACCCTTGGTGACCAAAAAGTGACATTTATCAAGATTCAATTTCAAACCTGTCTTGAGACATTGCTCAAAAATTTCTTTTAGATTTTCCAAATGGTCATGGAAATCTTGAACTACTGCCCTTCTATCTGTACCTGAGAATATTGAAAAGTCATCCATAAATATGCGGAGAAAGGTTGTTAACCATTTGCCCAATATCAGATACATCGTTCTATTAAATGAAGCTGGTGCATTCTTCAAACCAAAAGCCATACGAGTATAGACATAAGTGCCCCAGGGAGTAACAAAGGCTGTTTTGTCCCTATCATCAGGGTGAATTACTATCTGGTTGTAGCCACTAAACCCATCCAAGAAACTATACAAAGTGTGACCCGCTACTTCCTCAAGCACTTGCTCTGTGAAAGGCTGAGGAAATCCATCTTGAATAGTCACTTTATTCAAAGCACGGAAATCAACACATACTCTTATTTTTCCACTATTTTTCTTGGGCACAATAACCATAGAGGAAAGCCACCTGGAATGTTCTACTGGAACAATTATACCTGCTTCTTCTAGTTTTGTAATCTCTGCTTTTACTGCCTTTGCATACTTCGGATTGAGTCGATATGGTCTACTTCTTACAGGAGCGGCTCCCTCAACTAAGGGTATCCGATGTAACCCAAGCTCTTCTGGTATCCCTGTTAGATCTTTGTAGGACCATGCGAAGACACTTTTATAAGTAAAAAGCAAAGAAGTTACCTTCTGTAGCAAGGGAGGATAATGCCACAACCAGGATGCCAAATGGACCATTTGAGGGTTCTCTTCATCCCCTAAATTTACTTCTTGAACCAATGTTTCAGGACTGGTCTTGCTTGAGAAATCATCTCCACTATATGCAGGAGTGGATTTTAATTTATATTTTGCAACATGTTCTTTCACCCATCCTTGAGGTATATCTGCAAAAGGAAGATCTTCTCTGCTCTTAGGTTCATAATCTTCCCTCTCTGATACTTTTATATTGGTTGCCTCCTCAAAGCTTGTATTTTCCTTCAATTGCTCATTCTTCAACACCTTGTGGTCTTCATTGCCCTTTTCTGTAATTTCCATATCTACAACTTCTTTCTCAATTTCATTGATCTCCACTGTGCAACACTCTGCACTTCCCATCATCCAATTTAACAATATATCATCTTCTTGGGGTAGAGAGGGCATTACCTGAGTATCCATAGTATATCCAGTGGTTTTTCTTGAATCAACTCCTTCTTCCAAGTGTAGTTGCAGTTGGCTATTGGTGCTTGTTGAAATCCATAGTTTATTTTTCCCCCAATCTTGCAAAGCTTTTGCTTGTCTCAGCCAAGGTCTCCCCAGGAGCAAAGGATAGGAAGTCTCCTGTGGAAGTGCAATAACAACAAAATCCAACACAAAGTGGCAACCCTGTACTATCATCTGTACCTTTTCAATAATGCCAAGAGGCGCAACCCGATGTTGATCTGCTAGTGTAACTGTAAATGGTGCCATTTTGGTGGGGTTCAAATTTAGCTTCTTCATTGTAAAATCTAGCATCAAATTGATACCAGAGCCTCCATCTATGATCACACCTGTAAGAGCTTCATCCTTTATACAAACTGATAATCTTGAACTTTGGTAGTCTGCTAAGGGTGCAGGGGGAAAATCAACCATGAATCCATCTATACTAGGTGATTGGACTAAGTGAGCAGAGTGTATAATCTTCAGTAAGTCACTTCTTATTTTTGAATCCATCCTTATAAGTTCATATAGACTAACCTTGTGATGAATACCTTTCAAGATCTGTTCAATGCTTACCTCCTGAGTGTTTTCTTGCAGACTTGTTGGTTGGCCCTTTAGAGAAGTAGTCATCCTATCATAAGCTCCTTCAATTTCTACTTGATCCTTCCATCCAGACTTCTTTTCCTCCTCTTTATCCTGAAATCCTTGTTGTTCATCTCTCTGGGTTATAGCTGCTTGCCTAGCTCTAGTCATTATGGGCATTGTAGAGGATGAAATAGCATAAGTCTGAGTGGTTTTTACTTCTTCATGCGGAGAGACTGCAATCATGTGGATTGGAGCAGGATGACCTCTTGGGCAATCTTTGGTATAATGATCCTTGGCCTCTGGGCAATGTTGACAAGGAGGCGCATCTTCAGGAAGAGAACACCGATTTTGCATGTGGCCATACTCACCACAACGATAGCACATCAAAGGTCTGTTGTATCTAGGCTTTGTGGGCCGATTCTCCTCCCTATTAGATGTATTTGAAGTACTAGCATAATATGAATCCAAATTTTGAGGGTTACCTCTCTGCTGTGTACCCTTGAGGTAGTAGCAATCTCTGGCTTCATGACCATCCTTTCCACAAAATTGACAGCTTACCTTAATAGGGCAATTAGCATTGGAGTGTCCATTGTTGTTACAGATTGTACACCAAATTTGTCTCCTTATATCCTGAGTGGTCTTCAAATCTTCTAACTCTCGGCGAAGTTGAGCTACTTCATCATCAGTGCGACGTAGTGGTGGCAAGACCTTCTCTTCTTGTTGATTTTGTTGCATCTTCAATGCTTCCAGTTCCCTCCTTAGTTGCTCAATAGGATTCAGATCTGCAGCATACTTTTGTTGTGTATTCTCTTCAAAATGTTGCCTTGCTTCTTCAATGCGTGATGCAGCTGCAACAAAATCATTGAGGGTAGCATCCAATCTAAGAGACTCACGAAGCTTCTGTTGAGA
This sequence comes from Ceratopteris richardii, assembly GCA_020310875.1. NCBI lineage: Eukaryota > Viridiplantae > Streptophyta > Polypodiopsida > Polypodiales > Pteridaceae > Ceratopteris > Ceratopteris richardii. The sequence continues at coordinate 25,280 of MU263283.1, forward strand.
TGACCTGGGCAGAGCCTTCTCAATCCACTTTTAAACCAAGAAATCACCTGGAGCATGTGGTAGTCGTGCAACAAGTGCTTTTGTTCTAGTGTGAAGTTCATGAAAAGATTCACCTGATCTTAGCTTCAAATTCTCTAGCTGATCTAGAGCTCTTTCCGAGGAATCACTTGGTCGGAATGTCTGTGAGAATGCCGCCTTTAGAGCCTCCCAAGTAGTGAAATGGCCATCTGCATATTGACTATACCATTTATCTGCAAGACCCTCCAATGTGGATGGAAAAAGTGCCAACATTGCATCCTCCCTATTCTCTAGACCTCGTCCACGACATAAAGAGATGAATCTCCTCACATGATCATCAGCATCCTCATAAGCTTGTCCCTTGAAGGTAGGGAATTTGATGTTTAATCTGGAGAGCAAATGAGAGAGGTCCTCCGTTTGTACTGGTGTTTCTTCGGACATAACTGAGGAGAAGTCTAGGGTTCTCCTATACCTCTCTTTTGACAATGGTGTCCCACCCAAATCAATAGATAAATTTAGGGAGGGTAGAGGGGAGGTAGACTCACTAGCCGTGGTTATTGCTAACTTGTTAAGGCTCCTCCGAACACGAAGAGATTCCTTATCTGCTCGTGTATGGGTCATGTACCTATTCGCAATTGCAATAGGGCAAAACACCTCCCACAGAAATGCAAAGGTCCCACCGGGCATGCCAAACTGTAGAGGAGGTATTGAGGTATCCACTTTTATCAAAAGTAGAGAATAAAGATTGAACACATCCAGTACATCACCTACTCAAGGGAGGTTCTCTTTAGGGAAGTATACCCTTTAACATTTCTGTGAGCAGGTAGATAACAAGGATTGCACAGAGTGGTACATACTTCAGAAAATAGGATCAACAATTGACCAAGGAAGATCATACACTTCTTGATTCGAATCAGATGATTACAAGATTCGTCAAGGAAATGCTCAAAAAAACTAACGCTCAGAGCTTCGTGGAACTCTATGCAGATAAACACAGATCAATACAAATGGTGAAGGAATTGTTCAAGAGAATAGAGCTTAACTCTAATACTGACTCACAGAAAAGAAAGAAAATCCAAGGCACTTTCTTACACTATAGTGCTCATAGCCCTCCACTGAGAAGCCTACTCTCTGTATCCACACTACAGAGTAGCTCCTACAATAGGCTTGAAACCACCAAGTGGAAGAAAGGACTTTTGCACGTATACACGCGTCAATGTAACTCCAAAAGGTGTACCCAAATGAGCACAAATCCATTGTTTTATAGGCCCCAATAGGCCAAGAGGGCCTTGCTTCACGTCCACTGATCACGCGCCGGTGGATTGCCCAAAATTGAAGGGGTAGGTCAATTATTCCTTTAATTGGAATTGGATCCACAAAAATAGGTAGTCGCCCATGGATGGTTGGTGGCAATTCCCACTTTTAACAATTACCTTTTAGCTTTTCACCTGCCATCTGAGATTCTCATTTTGTGTTGTTTTGTTACTTTGTCACTGATTTAATCCCGATTGGTCCAACTACTTATCTAGTCATGATGTTCGTGTAGTGGTTTACTCATGTGAAACTTCATATTAACACAAAGCAAAAGTCATCAAAGAGGCCATCTTCTGAATCAGTTTCAACTCTAGCTGTATACAAAGGCTTCAAATGCTCTTTCTCCACCTGTGGCATATGTCCCTTAGATTTCTCTTCCGGATTCTGCTTCGCCTCCCTCTCCATCTGGAGTGTTTTAGGGGCCTTTGTGTGTGTGAATGCATGGGGGTGCATGTGTGTGTGTGTGTGTATTGGTGTGCATGCTAGTATGCGTGGGTGTGTGCTTGTGTGGGTGTACATGCATGGAATTGTGAGTGTGTGTGCATGTAAGTGTGTGTGTGTCGGTGCGGGGGTTGCATCTATGGGTGTGTAGAGGTATGTGTGTGTTTGTGGGAGGGCGCAGATGTGTGTGTGTGGGAGTACTCGCAAAAGCACTGGTAACTTGAAGCTGCGCCTCTGGCTATGAAGGTAGTCATAGACACTTCCAACTAACATGAACTCAGTAACAATGCACAGATTCGGAGTTCGGAGGACGGGAGCAGGCACCGACGAATTGTACAACATTTTTGTGACGGACCTTCCTCATGATATACACTTCCTCTATACAGATCACCATATGATCCAGACGCCATTTTTTCGTTTTGCTTGAGTCGACTATAATCAATCTCCTAATCATCAGTACCATTAGTGTATGTATGTGTGAGTGAGTATACGTGTATGTATATGTGAGTGAGTATGTGTATGTATGTGTGAGTGAGTATGTGTATGTATTTAAGTGTGCGCATGCGTGTGTTTGTGTATGTGTGGGGTCTGTGTGTGTGTGAGAGTGTGTGTGTGAGAGTGTGTGTGTGAGTGTGGTCATGTATGTGTGTGAGTATGTGTGAGTGAGTATGTGCGTATGTATGTATGAGTGAGGGGGTGGAGTGTATGGGAGTGAGCGGGGGCGGAGGGTGCGGGAGACAGCAGGGTGAGGGGGCGGGGGTGGCAGGGAGTGTGGGCGGGCTACTGCGGGGGCTTGCGGGAGGGAATGGCGGACTACTGCGGGGTGCGGGGGGTGGCGGGGAGGGGACTGCGGGGGTGAGCGGGGGGAGCTGCGGGGTGAGCGAGGGGAGCTGCGGGGTGTGCGGGGGGAAATGGCGGGGGGTGGCGGGGAGGGGACTGCGGGGGTGAGCGGGGGAAGCTGCGGGGTGAGCGGGGGGAGCTGCGGGGTGCGCGGGGGGAAATGGCGGGGGAGAGAGCGAGAGAGAGAGAGAGAGAGAGAGAGAGAGAGAGAGAGAGAGAGAGAGAGAGAGAGAGAGAGAGAGAGAGAGAGAGAGAGAGAGAGAGAGAGAGAGAGAGAGAGAGAGAGAGAGAGAGAGAGAGAGAGAGAGAGAGAGAGAGAGAGAGAGAGAGAGAGAGAGAGAGAGAGAGAGAGAGAGAGAGAGAGAGAGAGAGAGAGAGAGAGAGAGAGAGAGAGAGAGAGAGAGAGAGAGAGAGAGAGAGAGAGAGACGGGGGCCTGTGGGGGGAAATGGCGGGGTGAGGGGGGGGGTTTGCGGGGGTGAGTGGAGGGGGGATGGTGGGGGAAGATGGCGGGGTGAGTGGAGGGGGGATGGTGGGGGGAGATGGCGGGGATAAGTGGAGGGGGATGGTGGGGGGAGATGGCGGGGGTGAGTGGAGGGAGGATGGTGGGGGTGAGTGGAGGGGGGATGGTGGGGGGAGATGGCGGGGATGAGTGGAGGGGGATGGTGGGGGGAGATGGCGGGGTGAGCGAGGGGGGTTTGCGGGGGTGAGTGGAGGGGGGATGGTGGGGGGAGTGGATGGTGGGGGGAGATGGCGGGGTGAGTGGAGGGGGGATGGTGGGGGGAGATGGCGGGGTGAGTGGAGGGGGGATGGTGGGGGGAGATGGCGGGGATGAGTGGAGGGATGGTGGGGGGAGATGGCGGGGGTGAGTGGAGGGAGGATGGTGGGGGTGAGTGGAGGGGGGATGGTGGGGGGAGATGGTGGGGATGAGTGGAGGGGGATGGTGGGGGGAGATGGCGGGGTGAGCGAGGGGGGTTTGCGGGGGTGAGTGGAGGGGGGATGGTGGGGGGAGTGGATGGTGGGGGGAGATGGCGGGATGAGTGGAGGGGGGATGGTGGGGGGAGATGGCGGGGTGAGTGGAGGGGGGATGGTGGGGGGAGATGGCGGGGATGAGTGGAGGGGGATGGTGGGGGGAGATGGCGGGCTGAGCGAGGGGGGTTTGCGGGGGTGAGTGGAGGGGGGATGGTGGGGGAAGATGGCAGGGTGAGTGGAGGGGGGATGGTGGGGGGAGATGGCGGGGTGAGTGGAGGGAGGATGGTGGGGAAAGATGGTGGGGATGAGTGGAGGAGAGAGAGAGGGAGATTCGGGCAGTTAACCATAAGTAGAATCTTATGGAATCTTGTCAGCCACCCTCCGAACTCGAGCATATTTATCTCAAAACCATAGAGCCAGAGAAAGAGCGAATGGCAATGCAATCTTTAGCATAACAACTCTGTCTATTATAGAGAGAGGAAGGAGGGGTACTACAGTTGAATTTGGAGTTTTGCAGAAGCACGCGAAAAACATAAAGAAGAAGAAGAAGAAGCTTGGACCACAACACACAATACTGAATGTGTTACCAAGAGAAAAAATACAAAGATAAGTGAGCCGTTAGGGTTATATGCATATATACAAGCCAGGAAAAAAACCCCCTAAAGAGGGAACAAAGTGACCCGGAGGTCCTAGTGTATTCACAACCTGAAAATATCAACACACCCAACCACACTTGAGAAATCTCGTACCTCTCTCTCGTGAGTCTCCACATGAGAGAATTCTTTCTCTTTTTCTCTTCCCTTCTCAATAGAATGTGCATATAAGAATGGCATGTGTCACATGATGTCAACTCTCCATGCATTGAATGGTTCACACACCCTAGGTGAGATTTCTTTCACCTTGAAAACATTTTTGTCCTCAAAAATATAGATGAAATGTCAGTGGTGGTACCCCATGTACTCTATGTAAATGGTCATCTTTGTGTGTTGCTTCCCCATATCATTGCATAATATGTAATATCACTAAATTGACATAAATCTATGTGATGTTTCCTCTTGGACAAAAGCTAAGTGATGAATGCCAAGTTAGCTACTCGACCATACTGTAATGGAGATCATAAACCATATAATCCTCTGAGTGATAGAACAAAGTCCCATAATAAAGTGTCTCCAAACTCTTTTAGAACTTCAATGATTGGATGGCTCTCATGTCACTCTAGGTCTTCATAACCTTGAGTATTCATAAGTAGTAGTGTTACCTAAACTACCTTGTGACCTATGCCAATCCATCATCGAGCTCACATATGAGAGTCCCTTGGTAGTAAAATGAAATCTCTACAGTCCACAAAGCAAGAAGTCCTTGGTTTCTCATCCATAAACTTGGAATTAGTTCTACTCAAAGAGCATCAATGGTACAATATAGACTCTACTATTTTCTCTTCCTTCTAGTTTGCCATATGAATGTAAAATCAGATAATCCATAAGTACTCATCCTCCTAATTGATGCTTGATCATCATCCTCATGAAGAAAACACCAATTAAGAGTTTGGTAATCAAATAGATCAGATCTATCCCTCTCTCTTAGAATTCCTAAAGAGAAAAGTAATCAATGAATCCCAATCTCTGTAATCCCAACAACTAGATCTTCCCATCTAATTAAAGATCAACAATAGGACAAGTAACCTCTCTCCTAGAGTCATCAAGTGAGACTCAATCTAAACATTTATTATTTAATCTCCTTATTTTCTTTGACAGAGGAGTTCCACTCCTATCTAGTCAATCTAAAGAGCATATAAACTTTCTCCATCTCTTTTAAGGAAACAAGCTCTAATAGGGGAATCTATTCCACTTTCCATTTCCTTGAAAAGAGACATACTAAATTTCTTGGGAGCACATTTCCACTAAAAATATCATATACCTAGTTTCATCACTAGATGGAACTCTCATATATCCTATCTAATCGATTCTCATGAATCCCATATGCTATAACTAAACTAGCTTAGTTTAGATGATTCTAAGGTCGTCTCAGTACCAAGTCGAGTTAGTTCCTAAGTACCAATATAGGTACTTTTTGGATTCCCTTATTATATGGTACTATCTAAACTCTTTCATTAGAACCCATTGCTCTTAATAGAGATTAGGTCAATACAAAGACCTAGGTAAGTTGTATGAGCATATGCCAATGATCCTTATGATACCCATATATGATGCCAACTTTCGTAAGTGGTATCCATCTAACATATGCCATCTGGAATAGATAACCAAATTGTCAATTGGCTATTTTGCCTTCCTATAACTAAAGGTACAACTCCATGTGGGTATCCCTATGAACACCCCATAATCTCTACTATTAAGAGACTCTCTTTGAAGGTCTCTCACCTTCACTAACTAACTAAAGAGTGAGATTTCCCACTTTTTGGGCTCTTACCATATATGCTCTCCTAGTCTGCATAAACTAATGCATAGGACTTTTCAATGAAGATATGATTGTATTCATTCATTTAGAAATGAATAAACTCATTTACCATAAAGCAAAGAAAACAATTGGATATGAGATAATATCCCTAAAGTTAAGGTGTGTATGCTACACTAGAATATTCTTTAGTTTTTTATAATTAGCATACCATAAAAACATTGCAATGATGCAATGAAGTGAATATGCATGATCTTGCTTTACTTTAAATGAAAATGAACAAATCTTTATAGGAATGCTTCAAGCAACATGAATTTTAACATTCTTATTTTCACGTTCATAACCATGCATGTGGACCAAACTATGCATCATGCAACCAAATCAAATGAGAGAAAGTAAAATGGAAGAGTGAAAGAAACCTCCTTGATAGAATCCAATGCTCCAATGCTCATCCACATCACTAGAAAAGCCAGTTATTGATCTTTCCATGTTCCCTTGGTCTTGGAATTCTTGAAATGCATTTGCATGCATTGCTTTATCTGTCCTCTTTTCTCTCAATAGAAAAATGTTTCCCCTCAACATTGGGACATCACTAAAATGTCACAAGATCACTAACATGTGCATATATACATATACAAGAACCTCTAAGGCATCAACATATGGAAATTATAAAAAATTATGAAGTCCTCTAATATTGTCCTAGTTCTATCATCTATATGTGATACATTTTATAATTCTAAGCACTTAAATGCTCGCTGCTCCATTCTTTGCTAGGCTTGGAAATTAAATTCAACATATCGTGTTGGAATCGACACACTTTCAAAACCAAGAAAACCATCGTGGCATCACAAAATCGCTTCAAAATCAAATCAAGAGTTTTCAGCCACCTTCAAAAACTGGATTTTCATGTTCTTTAAATCTTGAAAGACCTACAAATACCTCAAAAATATGCTTGTCTAGTAGATCCATTGGTAAGAAGTAGATTCATATCAATCTCACATAAAATGGCGAAATTATGCATCTTGAAAACGTGGATGGTAATGCTGGAAGAATTTTCAAAGTGTTCCAAAAATTCAATTCTTCATGAAAGATAAAAATTTTTGCATGAATAGAGAGTAATCCTCTTACTTTTTGAAAGGATCAATCATACATCCAAAATGGACATCAAATGAGGAAGATAGGGTAAAAAGGGTATCGCCATATATACATCCACCTTCTCTGAGATGGGCTAAGTGAAAGTGATGGAAGGAGTAGTTTGGGGACTCCAAGATGTCCTTCTACTTTACATGTTTTTGGGATTTCTTGAATCCACATGAGAGTGCTTACAACATACTATACATAAGTATGTTTTTTCCTAAAACTCCATGCACGAATCACCTACTTTTCGTTCTCCCAAAATGAGAATTTTGGAGATTTGACTCTTGGAAATGATGGGGATATGTGGATAATATGATTTTGGAGAGCCATATGTTTCTATTGCTCTACAATTTTGGAGTTTTCTTGAGTCTCCGCAGAAATGTACATCTGATAATTCATGTCTATCTCATTTCTTCCTGAAATGGGGTTGCCCAATCCCCTTCATTTTTTCCTTCAAAATGAGACTTTACCAAGAAAAATGCTCCATACCTATAATTGGAGCTCGAGGTGTGCGGAACCACATGATCAACACAAGGAAGAAGAAGAAGCTTGGAGCACAACACAATATTGAATGTATTACCAAGTGAATGTTTGAAGATAAGTGATTTGTTGGGGTTATAAGTGTATATACAAGCTGATAAAAAAAACTCCCGAAGAGGGAAAAAAGTGCCCCAAAGGTCTTAAGTGTGTTCACATACATCACTAGTAAAATATGTCAAGAAATCACCCCTATAAGTGATGGGATGAACAAGGAGCTTACACTCATGTATAAGGAAGTGCCAAGCTATGTGGAAAGAGATCAATCCACAAAAGGAAGTAATCCCAAAGCTTTGCAAAAAGCTTCAAACTTTTCCCTTGCTAGAGCCTTTGTGAAAAGCTCTTTAATATTATCCTTGTGTCAGCATATAAGCCAAACTGATATCTTCAATAGAGAAACTCTCCCTAACATAATGATAGTGCACCTCAATGTGCTTTGTATGAGAATGGAACAAAGAGTTCCTCACATTTTCCAAGCACTCTCATTGTCAATGAAGATGGTGATGGTAGAAGATTGAACAACACTCAAATCAGCCAAAAGGTGTATGAATCACACACACTCAAGAGTTGTGAAAGCTTTCCTATAATCAGGATCACAACTAGAGGTTGGTTCTTTCTCAACCAAGATATGCATGAGCTACCAAGCATGAATAAAAAACCACTTGTTGACACATGAGTGTCATAACAACCAACCCATTTGAGTAAAAAAAAACATGTAAATACGGGGGTAATGATTCCCCTTTGGGATAAAACAATCCAAGTAGCTGGGCACTGCTCAAGTAGCAAAAGATGCGGTTAATGTTTAACCACTTGCCAATGCTTGACACTTGGGCAATGCATAAACCTGCTCATTTGAGAGACAACAAACTGAATATCAGGCCACATTATGCACAAGTAAATCAAGCAACCAACATCATGTTGATAGAGAACAATATCATATATATCTCCAGCATCATGAAGACTCAATCGTAAACCTGTTTCCATGGGACTGGAAGTAGGTTTGCAATCATCAAGGCCAAAACTTTGCATTAATGTGTCAATATATTTTGTTTGAAACAAAGCTATTCCTTGATCAGTTTGCATAAACAAAATGCCCAAATAATGATGCAAACGCCCCAAATTTTACATCTCAAAAGAGGCATGTAAATAAACCATAAATTTAGTAATATGCTTCTCATTAGGACCAGTGAGCAACATGTCATTAACATATACACCAATGATTAGAAGTACATCATCTACATGCTTAACATATAATGTGCTCTCAATTGGACTATTCTCAAGAACATGTGCAAGCCAGTAGGCTTGTATATTTTCATACAAGGCAGTATATGCAATGATTTTTTATGACTCTATACTTGCACGAATATCTCTCAACCTCTTGCATAGAGTCGCCTTTGAAACATCTAATTAGGTTTCTTGAGTTAAAATGTATTTGATGAAATTCCTCATGAGATGTCTTTCTTGGATTTCGAGTAGCTGCACCACCTTGGTTTCACAAAATGATCAATTTTTAATTTTACTTACTTCAGTGATCTATGCCACAAGTATCGATATGGCTTCGATGCTTTATAGATTTATTATTTGATAGTGGGTCCTTCTTCAAGCTAAGGATGGTTAAACATACTTCTCAAGGTTTCTCAATCTCGAAGTGATGATCTGAAACACTTAGAATCTATCTGAAGCATCTACTGCTCCGAGAAGGCACTAGGAAGGTCTCTGCCATGTTGTAGGTGCAATGTGAAAAACTTCACCTTTTCGACCCATCATGAGAGACCAAGGTGGTGGGCGTGAAATAAAAAAATACATAGTATGTACCTACATGCAGTGAGCTAAAAAATGAAGATGGAACGTGCACAGTAGCTTCAATAAATGCACAAATGACTCACACACACTCACAAATGAGGAAACTGAAGGAAATGAGAGTATGTATGGAAAAAATGAGAAATTTTGGTGAAGGTAATGAAGTGTGGCTATGCACAATGGAGGTAGGACGAGTGAAGATGAGGGAAAAGAACTTGAGATTAGTGAAAAAAATTGCAAAAAAACTAACTACTTACCTTCCAAAGTTGATCTCCTAACACTCTTAGCATAACACTCTCCTGTGGACCATGACTTGCCTACATAGAACGGATGGCCCAAACAAGGGCCATGATGGAAATTCCTTATGAGCATTACACACGGATTGCATTATTGATATGCGTGGAGACCTGATATGGACAATGACATTGCAAAGCATGTTAGGGTATTGTTGATCGACAAACATGATGGCAAGCAGTGCTTTACCAGGTTCAAGTGATGTAGATCCCTCCTTAAATTATCAATCCAAGTATTGTGATAAGATCAACTTACAGCTGTGCTCTCTTGTACAGTACTAACCTTTTATTGTGACCATGTGAACTTAGGACTTGAGCCTAGAATAGGAGCATCCATTTCTCACACGTCTTTATTGGGTGTTTACCACAATGGGTGGGGCTGCAACTAGTGCATTGGGTGTTCAGTGTCAAAAGGGTGTCTAGTTCTTCCTAGTGCCTCCTACCCGACTAGCTTTTGGTTCATTGGGGGGCCACAAGAAGCCCCCAATAAGTTGAAAGGCAAAACAACTGTAGTCGATGAACACCAATGAAGTAGTTTGATGGTGATGCACCACAATATGTTCCACAAGGATATCCTCGGAGTAGAAAATTGAGCTCAAAGCACCGCACATAGTACTCCACACAGAGACTGCATAATTTGCAGAAAAACACGGTACACAAGGAGCATGAGCACAAATTTCTTAGGTGTTACAAATGCGATCGAATGTCGAGTCTATGGCTCACTAGGCCACTATATGTTTTATTAAAGAACATATAGAAAGAAGTATTTAGTGGCCATTTTGCCTTTCACGTGTACACTAACTGTAACAATCTCCCACTAAAGGCCAATATCGCCAAAGTAAATATGGGAGAAAAATAAGGAATGATAAAGAATACTTGAGTGTAAGTATAGAAGCTATACCTCGCACCTCATGGGAATATATGTTACATAGTATACAAGTGACTATGTAAGATCATGAATAAAGTAACCCCCATCAAGTGACAATAGTGTCAAAAGTTATCCTGTGGTAGAGATTTAGTCAAAGCAACCTGCAAGAGAATGAGGATTATGACCTCCACGTGCTAGAGAGATGACTCTCCTCCCAACCAAATGCCTCTATATATATAGCTCTCTTAAGGAGACTGCCTTCTTGGGCAGATGGATACTAGCCAGCCATGTGTCTGCCATGTAACTGCATGTGCGCCAAGTACCCCAGTCAACTTGAGTTAACTCAAGTGGATGCTTCTAGAAGGCTCTAGATCTCTTTGGGCAAAATACTCTCCCCATGTTCCCATGGGGATTGAACCCAAGACCTCCTCCTTCACATCATTGAGACTTAACCGCTAAGCTAAGTGGATCACTTGGTCACTAGAGCACAAGACCCCTAGTAAGTCTAAACTCGAGATCTTTGGTCATACACAAGGATGACCAAACGGTGTTCGATTTTAGATTCGTCTGAACGGGCTAGACCCTTGGATCTTGGACTTACTTTATTACATTCTTTCCCCCTTGGAATATATTTTCTTCCTTGAAAATAGAGCTATATATCTACTGTAGGCAACCCCGGAGTGTCATGTTCTTAAACTGGAAGAACATGGTCATGTTCTAGAACTAGAAGAACATGTCTCATCTCTGTGGTGGCGTCCCTGTCCAAATGATTCAAAACACTATCCCATTTTGCACTTTGATGAACTAGACAAAGTGCAAACTAGTGAATGAATAGTAAGGGTGGATCTAAAAACATCCCTGGCCAATTCATTGTTTTTTCTAGGTGCAATCTGGGCACAAACATGTGAACTGGGTGGATTCAAATTACTAGTCCATTTCTAAGCATAACTGGTGCATGGAATTAATAACAAAGGTGGGATTCTTATCCCTCATAAGACTTTGAGAATTCTTGATTCACTTGAATTTGATTTGGAGCACCTAAATTTTGGTTTTCTCAAACATCTAACTTGGATGTTTGTTCAATGGTTTACTCATATCCAATAGTTACTTGATTTTTTTACCCGACTAAACACTACTTTGTCCTAATGAGTTTAAAAATCTTATGCGAATTGTAGGATAAAGTTTACCATTTTCTTTGATTCAATCAAACTATAACTTGAACAATTCAAATTCAAATCAAAATTGTCCAACTTGAAAGAACTTGGAAAAGCTTGTAGAAGGTAGAAAAATGCGTTTCGAAGCGATGAAGTTTGGTCTAACCAACCGGCACAAGACCAGCCCTTGAGCTTATGGAGAATCAAATAGACCTTATAATCATGTGATAAGTGCAACGAAACACACTATGTACTTTGGAGATCAAGGAGAATGAGTCCATACAAGACAAATAGGTTCGCGGGTCGACTAGCTTATTACTATCTATGGAAGAGACAATGGACTTCAAATGCCCATAGCGACCAACATGATAACAATTAGAAAAAATCCTTTTATGCTATAGGGTTGAGTGATACACATAGGGTTGAGTGTATAGAATGCATAAAAGTATAAGGAATAAGCACAATATGCTATAGGAATGAATGAGACATTCACCGGTGGTACTTCCTATTTTTTAGGAATATGCAAAGATTGACCCCGAGATAGAAAAACTTACATTTCTCTCAATATGCTGAACCAAATGCTATGAAACTTTATACGAATAAACTAGACACTAGTATCTTTCCAATGAGTTATTGGTCACTCAATTTGAAGCTCTAAAGAGAGAGCAAGAGACTCTGCAAGATTACTGTTGGAGAAGAAGATGATGCAGATAATTGAAGGAGAACCACAATGATGGTCACGTGTATGTATATTGCTTACATGTATTGTACAAGTGATTTCAAGTCTTTATATAGACTCTAGAAGTGCTCCACCACTTCTAAAAGTGAATTTTGAATTCAAATGAAGGTGGGAATGGTTGTTGGAGGAAACCAATTCACTTTCCTATAATCTAGGAAAAGTGAAGATCTAGTTTGATCTACTTTTAGGTGATTGATTGCTTGATTGAATGCAAATCCAACCACCACAAATTTGTGGGATTTGGGCTTTATCTTTCTACCTTTACATGTGTAAAGCTTAAGGCTTTTACAACGATAAATGAACTATAAAAAATCTCTCAAAAAAATATAATAAATGAGCATAAGAAAAAGAACTCTCCAATGGATATTCTTTTGAAGCAATAGCCTTTGACGTCGATCAAATCCACCTCAAGAATATTGTAAGCTTGATGTTCCAACAGCTCCCCCTGAAGCTAAAGTATGCTTGAGTCTTCATTCTCAGATAGGTTGAATACCTGCCATAGCTTTGAATCTACAAAGCTTTACTCCATCAAGTGCCTTCGTCATCATATCTACTACTTGCTTTTCAGTAGGAACAAAAGAAATGTCAATCTCCTTTGCCATGAGCTTCTCCCTGATGAAGTGGTAATGGACTTCTATGTGCTTGGTTCTCGCATGGAAAATAGGATTTTCCACTAGATGCATGGAACTTACATTATCTCCAAATATGTGAGGTTTGGAACTCACAAGTCCCAAATCTGTATGCAATGCTTTTAACCATATTGCCTCTTGAGTTGCTATGGTCAAGCCTCTGTACTCTGTTTCAGTGAGGATAAAGCAATTGTTGGTTGCTTCTTGGAACTCCATGACACTAGCTTTGAACCTGCAAATGCTAAGTAACCAGATGTACTTTTTCTATCATCCTTAGCTCCTGCCCAATCTGCATCTGAATAGATTTTGATATCCAAATCTGAAGAATAAGGATAGAATATACCTTTGTTGATTGTACTTTTGAGATACTTAAGTACTCTCTTAGCCGCATCCATGTGTGCTCTTCTCGGTGAGTGCATGAACTGACTAAGCACTCCCACACTATATGAGATGTCTGCCCTTGTATGAGTAGCATATATCAAGCTACCTACCAAGCTTTGATATTCTTTTAGGTCTTCAATTTTCTCACTTTCATAAACACTTAGTTTATGATTCATCTCCAAAGGTGTACCTGCAGGTTTAGTCTTCTCCATTTTGAACTTGAGAAGAAGATCCTGAATATATCTTCTGCTGCATGTGTCTCTTGATCCTTTGAATGCCATTTAGATCATCATGTGTCACAATAATATCATCTACATATACAAATAGATAGATAACCTCATTGTGATCGCTTTTGATGAATAGAGAAGGATCTCAGCTGCTAGCTTTGAGCCCTTGATCTTGAAGATATGTAACCAACCTGTAATTCTAAGCTCTAGGAGCTTGTTTCAATCCATAGAATGCTTTCTTAAGTCTGCAAACATAAGATGGATGATTAGGGTTTTCAAAACCTGGTGGTTGTGACATGTATACCTCTTCACTTATCCAACCATTTAAGAATGCATTTTTCACATCAAGTTGGAGGAGTCTCCAATTCCTTGCAGCAGCTACACTTATCAATGTCCTGATTGTAGTCATCTTTGCAACTGTTGAGGATGTTTGCTCATAGTCTATACCATGATTTTGTGAGCATCCTTTGGCAACTAATCTTGCCTTGTACCTGCAAACTGATCCATCTAAATTTCTTTTAACTTTATATACCCATTTGCAACCAATTACCTTTTGATTCGGTGATATTGAAACCAAATCCCAAGTGTCCATTTCCTTCAATGCATCTATCTCTTCTTTCATGGCCTTTTTCCAATTAGGGTTTCCCTTTGCCTCTTCATAGGTTTAGGGTTCCTCTGAAATAGAGTCTTTTGCCAAGTATATTGAATGCTTCGTAACAAATGTGGAATCATATCCATACCTTTCTGGTTGTTTCTTCTCTCTTGCTGATCTTCTACGTGCTTGTTTGGAGCATTCTCCAACCTCTTGCATCTTTGCTATGCCTCTTGACTTCCATAGCTTGTAATCCTTTTCTCTTTCATCTTGGTCATTGTGTGTATCACTTCTTGGATCCTGGACTTGTGTATCATGCTTGCTTCCTAATTGATGAGAGTCAGAATCAAGATCATATGGTAGTGTTACCTTTTCTTTGTCTTCATCATACCAAGACCTGGTCGAGGCTACGTTAATGAAGGGATTGGCCTTGCTAATTTTCTCCTCTTGTTGAGCATTCATCAGGGGGTGCTTAGAAACTGGGGATTTGGATTTGAATAGGTGATGTATGTATGCACATTTCAGCTTGGCCAACCGATAGATAGACTTATAAATAGCTTCGGTGAAGATGCATACACGTGAATAGCTCATGCGAGGATGCATTCACATTTCTCGGTGGCCACCACCAATAGACGTATGCTGCATGAGGAGGCAGATTACACTATGAGAAGGAGGCGTACAATTATGGAAAGAACAATGGTGATGATCATGATCTGTATGGGAAATTGCAGTGCATCATCACAATGCGCTACAATATTCATAAGAAAGCAATTGTTTGCATCATTGTATAGAACAATGTTGCCATGATCCTATATATACACAGTCCATACAAGTAAATTGTTCCGAAAGATGTTGGACACGAACATGTAGTTCAGGGAAAAAGATGTATGTGTTGGGAGGGAGACGAACTTGCGGAAAGATGAGAGAGCAAAGATGAGGGGGCCTGAATTTCCGAGTTTGGCTCACTAGGTCACTATATGTTTTATTAAAGAACATATAGAAAGAAGTGTCTCGTGGCCATTTTGCCTTTCACGTGTACACTAACGGTAACAATCTCCCACGAAAGGCCAATATCACCAAATAAAATATGGAACAAAAATAAAGAATGATAAAAAATACCTGAGTGTAAGTATACAAGCTATACCTCGCACCTCATAGGCATAAATGTTACACAACATACAAGTGACTATGTGAAATTATGAATCAAGTAACCCCCATCAAGTGACAATAGTGTCGGAAGTTATCCTGTGTGAACCTTCTCAGGAATAATGCGCTTAGTGGCTAAGCAATCTCTAATGAAGTGACACCTCACCTTAATGTGCTTGGTCTATGCATGATAGACTGGATTCTTAGCCAAAGCAATGGCACTCTAACTATCACTCAACAAACGAGGTACATGCTGAGGTAGATCCATATCACATGCAATACGAGAAAGCCATAATGTTTTCTTACATGCCACACTTGCTTCAACACACTCTACTTCTGTGGTGGAAATAACTATACATTCTTGAAGATGAGATCTCCAAGAGATAGCACCTCTAACAAAATGAAAAATTTACCCTGGTGTAGACTTATAATTGTCTACACAACTAACATAGTTAGAATCAGTGTAACCAATAATGGATGATTTTCCTCTACCCAAGCATAGACACTTGTCCTAAGTGCCACTCAGATATCCCAAACTCACCTTGCTTGCCTCCCAATGTTTCTTGCTAGTACGTATTTCCAACATCAAGAAATCACCACCATTAGACATCGTAGAGTGTTCTTCTTCGAGAGCAATAACATTAAACTCACGTGGGCCCTCCACAAGGGCGATGAAATAGGATTTTACCTTTTTTCCAATGTGCTCTGGCTCTCGCAAGTTTTTTTAAAGCTACCCCTGCCCTGTGGGATTCGGGGGGTTGCCATGCTACTAGTCGCATTCTCTTGTACAATTTTTCTTTCTGTTAATTAAAATTTGGAAGAGTCGCAGTAGCTGAATTTCCTTTTATGGAAAAGAAAAACACTCCTCTCCTCTTTTGTGACACCAGCTCGAGCAACCGTCTTTCTCTTTGTCCTTGGTGTCCCTTGCTGGTGTCCCTTTCTCGACAGGCCATCTCGTCATGGGCGGATGACAGGCGTGGGTGATGGGGCTCTATGTAGGCCTGCATCACAGCTAGCTAATGCCAATGTGGGATATCGCTACCCTCTTTTACAGTTTAAGTTGGAGCCAATCTTTGAATTCAAATTCAAATGTTCACGTAAAAGTAAGTCCTTAACTATAGGATTTATTCTGTCATCAAATAACTCGAGATTTGATTCCATCTAACACCTCGTGGAATTAGTGCATCTATCATATGCACTTTTGCAAGGGTAGAAGTAATTGATTTTACAAGGAAATGATCATATGTGATTATATGGAATACATACTAATTATCCAAGTATGTAGGCTTGGATTCTCTTGCACCAACATGTATTACATTGATATCTTACGATGAATAGAATCAATGATACTCAAACTTTGTAGATATGGCGTAGACAGTATGCTGATTCTAAAGCACTTTAAATCACATCAGTTGATCAATCATGCACTGAGAACAAGCTATGAGAAGTTCATTGTTCTCAGATGGTCATAGCAAAGAAGTGAAGTAGAGATATTATCAATGTGTATGTAGTAAATCACAAAAGTGAAGTAGAGATATGATCAATGTGTATGTATTAAATCACATAGTAATACAATGTCATTAGAAATAATCAATTTCAAAATGTGAGGGTAGTTAAGTGGCTATGAGATGAGCTTAGTAATCACTTAAGTCCCTTTGAAAATGATCTCTTAATCAGGCTCTTCTTATATACAACCGCGAGTTTTTTGATCCTCTTTTATAGTTCAAGTTGGAGCCAATCTTTGAATTCAAATTCAAATGTTCACGTAAAAGTAGGTCCTTAACTATAGGATTTATTATGTCATCAAATAACTCGAGATTTGATTCCATCTAACACCTCGTGGAATTAGTGCATCTATCATATGCACTTTTACATGGGTAGAAGTAATTGATTTTACAAGGAAATGATCATATGTGATTATATGGAATACGTACTAATTATCCAAGTATGTAGGCTTGGATTCTCTTGCAACAACATGTATTACATACCTATATGCATCCTTCTCCATGTTTGGCCCATGCACTCCTAACATTTGTAAGATCATTAGGGTTCTAGCCTTGGGGCAATTTATACCACATATATGGGGTCTGTGGACGAGTTCTAATCTCTCATGACCTTCTGGAAAACAAGGCTTAATTCCATTCCAATCTTCATGAAAAACTATATGTTATTTTCTTTCCCTATTCAGTGATTTTGTTGCGCTTAGATAATGCTTGGAAATTGAGAACTATGTCAATATGAGAATAAGATTTCCCATGAACAAGCATGCACCTTGTAATTCGGCTAAAAATTCTTCATGCGAGAAAGTAAGCTTTGGAATACACATTTATGCGAGAAGGTAAGATGTGGCATACGCGAGAGTTTCAATTGAATCATGAGTTTCAATCGAATCAATCCATTCGATTGCATACGCGAGAGACTTTGACCCCATCCCTCATATTTAACGTTAATCCCAAACCCCATACCATGAATTTTACTACTTAGCAACTTTGAAGTCAAGTCCATGACCTTTGCTTTGAAGTTAACCCTAGCAATTTTCGATACTTTTTGCAGGATATGCAATGATTTATTATGACTCTATACTTGCACGATTATCTCTCAACCTCTTGCATAGAGTCGCCTTTGCAACGTCTTTCATCTCTCAACTCAAATTAGGTTCCTAGAGTTAAAATGTATTTGATGAAATTCCTCATGAGATGTCTTTCTTGGATTTCGAGTAGCTGCACCACCTTGGTTTCACAAAATGATCAATTTTCAAGTGTACTTACTTCAGTGTGATCTATGCCACAAGTATCGATATGGCTTCGATGGTTTATAGATTTATTATTTGAGAGTGGTTAAACATACTTCTAAAGGTTTCTCAATCTCGAAGTCATGATCTGAAACACTTAGAATTTATCTGAAGCATCTAGCACTCATAGAGGGCACTGGGGAGGTCTCTGCCATGTTAAAAGCATCTAGTGCTCCGAGAAGGCACTCGGGAGATAGTTGCAATAAACAGAGTTGCTGAGAAGCTCAATGATTTCTTCGTCGCTTTCGTGAGCGAGGTACTTGCTACCCCTGCCCTGTGGGATTGGGGGGTGCCATGGTACTAGTGACATTCTCTTGTACAATTTTTCTTTCTGTTAATTAAATTTCGGGAGAGTCGCAGTAGCTGTAGCATCACAATGCGCTACAGTATTCGTAGGAAAGCAGTTGTTTGCATCATTGTATAGAACGATGCTGGCGCGATCGTATATATACACAGTCGATACAAGTAAATTGTTCCGAAAGATATTGGACACGAACATGTAGTTCAGGGAAAAAGATGTATGTGTAGGGAGAGAGACGAACTTGCGGAAAGATGAGAGAGCAAAGGGCTGTGGTGGTGTAGGAGGGAGAAGATCTGTGAGGAAGTCGTTGCACAAAAGGATTCAAGTCACAAGAAACGATGGTTCTAATGTCCGCCAAAAAGAAAACAAAAAAATGGAGAAAGGATTCAAGTGAAAGGGAAACGATGTATTCCTTGAAGGAAACGTAATCTGGTGTGAAGGTCATATTCGGAAATGTGCGAGAAAGGGAGCAGAAGGTTCGTGAAAGGAAGCCTTGCTGTTAAAAAACCTGAAAATGCGGGAGTAGCAAAGAAGGAGTGCAGGAGTTCCTGACGGATAGGAGCGACGTTGTGTGAGAACCCAGGGGGATGCGTCGACGTTAAAGCCACAGACCATGCAGAGGGGGCCTGAAGTTCCGAGTTTGGCGCCCGCATTGGAGGCATACAATCCCTCCTTAAATTATCAATCCAAGTATTGTGATCACATCAACTTAGAGCTTTGCTCTCTTATGCTTACAATACTAACCCTTTATTGTGACCATATCAACTTAGGACTTAGAGTCGTCTTTGCAACCTCTTTCATCTCTCAACTCAAATTAGGTTCCTAGAGTTAAAATGTATTTGATGAAATTCCTTATGAGATGTCTTTCTTGGATTTGAGTAGTGTCAGGGGAGCACTACATTGTGCTCTCTGACTTCACTAGACAAGATTTCGGAAATACACTTATGATTACAAGAAGACCCACGTAGGGAAAACGATACAAGAATACGTGACTGATACAAGACGTCCCACAATTCGGGACTACTAGGTATTAAAAATGGACTAGAGATGATACAGGAGATCCCACAACCCGAGATCGTAGGTAGGAAACAAGATATCTTGATTACAAGAATTCCCTTCAGGGATATGAACTAGATACAAGAAATAACTAGAAAGGATCTCCTACTATGAGATTACAATAGGACAAGAGAGTGTGTCCAAGATACAAGACTCGACAAGACTAGAGCAAAAGATAAGACTACAACTTGAACTGGAACTTGAAAGTACTTACTTGGTGATCATGACTCCTTGAGCTCCCAAGACTGGTATTGGCAAGACTGAGAATGAATGTGGCCAACCCCTCCTTATATAGGTTTTCAAGGGCGGTTCCCAAGGGCGGTTGCGACTTGATGATGTCATCATGATGTCATCAATCCAAAATGGGACCTCTGAATATCAAAATTGAGCGAGTAAACAATCGATCTAAGGGTTTTGGCACGTTCCGGACGCAATGGAAGCATTAGTTTGTCCAAAATCTGAACCAATCATGAGATATAGAAATTTACATAGAATATAAGGTTCAAGATGGTTTTCTTTGTGTCCATGACATCACCTCCCCCTCAAGCGACGAGTTCCACGAGGAGCGGCCATGTTCACTAGCTTGGGTTTCATTGGATTCTTCTTATGGAATTCTCAAGTCTTGACTTTTGCTCTCTGAAGATTTTCTATAAATTCACAAGTACGATCACTGATGTCATATGCTTTCCACTGACTAAAGCATTCCAATCCTCCTCGAGAGATTCTTGAATCTAAGACACGATCAACCTTGAATTCTTCATGATCCTTAATCTTGAAATGTGGTGAAGGATTAGGTCTCCCTTGAGCTTCCTTAGCTTCATGACAATATAGGTCCTTTGAGCTTTGAGTGTAATGGTGTGGTGTTTCTAAGATTCTTGATGAAGAGTGTTGAGTAAGCCCACCTCCTTGATTGAACATGAACTCCTCCTTATCCTTTACCTTCTTGATATCTTCATAACATGCATACTCCATATCATTTGTAATGAATCCTTGGGCTTCAAAGGTTCTTGATTCGGATTCTTGAAGAACATTGTCTTGATTATTAACCCTTCTAGCTCTTGGGCTTGACTTTCTTTGAGTAATTGGTTCTC